>CM035429.1:94927818-94980318 GCA_020310875.1 Ceratopteris richardii
AATATCTGAGAGCAGAAAACAGAATGTTACCTATTGGAAAGCCAACAACAACAAATATTCATATGAAGGCAAATAACACTCACAATGGAAAGACCATCTCCACCCCCACGCCAGCAATAACTCTGCGAATTCTAAAGGTGGTATGTATGCCTGCATTTTGCCTACCGATAACTATGCCACGAAGCAGTTGATCCCGCTTCTTATTTTCAGGCACTTGCTGAAGATTTACCCAAAACATTAGTGACAATGTGCAGAAAAATATATCATAGAAGGTTTTAACCAAAAGAAGGATCTTCTTCAGTACCAGTCTAAGCTGAACAATGTCACCAGTTCTAATATCAGGAATAGTCTTTCCATCTGTGGCAGCTTCAATAGCCCTTTTGTGCAGCACCTGAATATCCCAAAAAAAAATTAAAATTTTAAAAAAAAAATCCATGAGCTTGTCTACTTGAATTAAAGTAGCTAACAGAATTTTTTCAAAATGCCTACTCCCCTTGAGCAGAAGAAAGATGAACTTGCACATTATTGCCTGATAACCACTTTGTTGATCATTGTTCAGAGGACCAGTCGATTTGCTCAGAAAGTATTAAAATAAAAGTTCTTTTGAAAGTGTCCATTGTGAATTTTAGTTGTACACGTTTTGCAGTTTTAGGACAAAAGACATAGACAGCAGTCAAGGGAACAAAGAAAAAGGAGGGTAAAACGACGCAAAAAGAAAAGGCCACATGACTATGACACCAAAGAGTTGACCATTGTGAATCTGACACAATGTATCACTCAACAATGAGACAACGGGCTAAAGGCAAAATTTCTTAAACAACATAGCAGCTTCAGATTAAATAAACAAGAGACATCAAGAGAATTAAAGGAAGATGCAAACTAGAGGGGGATACGAAGGAAAGGAGGCTCACGAGTGCTAAAGTTGAAATTCCCAAGGAGGTAATGAAAGCTTCAATGGCCTGAAACAATGGGAGGTCCCTCCAGGCATCAATTGCAGAGGGTATCTACGTTGAAAAATGTGTGTGTTTCATTTATATGGCTAGCCTTCACAACAAGATATGTTAGCACCCGTTTTGACCAGAGGTCAAACTCTCACCAGCTTTGACATAATTTTTTATTTCACCAAAACTAAGATTTTCTATAAAAAGAACAGACAGTAGACTTTATAATTTTAAAAAAACTGATTTTTCTGATTGCAAGTTAATTAAACAAAACAAGTTTTGCATATACAAAGTTACAAACATGACAGCTTTTTAATAAAAATTTTTACAAGCTTTTATAGAGGAAGTCTTTTGCAATCTTATATAAATCTTCTCCATATCATACCCTACAAATCAGAGCTAATGTGCCGCAACCCTTCTGCTGCCCATATCTACTGGGACCTAATTTGCAACTGGTCATTATTCTCTTACATCTATTTTGAGGACTTATTTTATCTTGCTCACACTGTTTATCTTCTGGAGTTGGCAACATTATTTGCTGCATATCTATTGTACTCATCCAAGAGCCCTTTCTCTGCCCTGACTAGTCTTCCATCCCTCAGAATGTCCTAGCATGGAGTGCAACAACACATGTTCTGTCTCAGATAACTAAACAGAGTTCACCCAATAGCCCCTCTAGTAGAGTGCATCCACACCAGAAAACAAAGACCAAGCCATGTTCTCATAAAGGGAAATAAAAGAATGCAAAAAAAAAATGTAATAAAACCCACAAATACCCTGGCAATCAAATCAAAAATAAGGTGCAAGTGATGCAATGACTGCTGCCCATATCTACTGGGACCCAATCTGCAACTGGTAACTTTTCTAATATCTATTCTGAGGGCTTATTTAATCTTGCTCACAATGTTTATCTTCTGGAGTTGGCAACACTATCTGCTGGCAGCTGCATATCTATTATACTCAACTAATAGCACTACTCTGCTCTGATTAGTCCTTCATCCGTCCAATGTCCTAAGGCAAAGTGCAACATGTTCTGTGTCAGATAACTATACAGAGTTCACCCACAAGTGGTCATCCACTAGCCCTCTAGTAGACACTAGAGTGCATCCACACCATGCCAAAAAACAAACAAAGACCAATCCAAGTTCTCAAAAGAAATCCATAGATACCCTCGCAATCAAAAAAATAAATAAAGTGCAAGTGATGCAATGAATCAAAACATACATAGTGGGTACACTACTCCCCGGCAATGGTTGAGGAACGAAATCCCTAAACCTCATGACAAATACCATTGTGTGACTCTTGAGGGTAATAATCCTCATCACAAGATAAATGTCATCAATGACTAAGCATATGGAATAATGACTAAGCATATGGAATCAGTCTCGTAAGAAATGGTCAAATGGAAAGCATAATTGTATATATTTTGGGTTAGACTTCTTCAATCATCCTACATATTCATGAACATTTTCATTAGATTATATCATAGGACAAAATTAGGTTTAGGTCAATGGTCATGACAATGGTCAAAAATGATTTCTAAGGCTTTTAGAGCTAATCACAAATTCATTGAAGTACTTGAAGAGAGCAATCCAACCATATACAGCACTTTGCCAAAAAATACCTTAACATCAGCCATAAAAGTCAAAACGCTAATTTCGTCTACGTATACGTACACGTATGCGTCTACGTATACGTACACGTATGCGTCTACGTCTACGTACACGTATGCGTCTACGTCTACGTACACGTATGCGTCTACGTCTACGTACACGTATGCGTCTACGTCTACGTACACGTATGCGTCTACGTCTACGTACACGTATGCGTCTACGTCTACGTACACGTATGCGTCTACGTCTACGTACACGTATGCGTCTACGTCTACGTACACGTATGCGTCTACGTATACGTACACGTATGCGTCTACGTATACGTACACGTATGCGTCTACGTATACGTACACGTATGCGTCTACGTATACGTACACGTATGCGTCTACGTATACGTACACGTATGCGTCTACGTATACGTACACGTATGCGTCTACGTATACGTACACGTATGCGTATACGTCTACGTCTACGTACACGTATGCGTATGCGTATACGTCTACGTCTACGTACACGTATGCGTATACGTCTACGTCTACGTACACGTCTACGTCTACGTACACGTACACGTACACGTCTACGTACACGTACACGTACACGTCTACGTACACGTACACGTACACGTCTACGTACACGTACACGTCTACGTATACGTACACGTATACGTCTACGTATACGTATACGTACACGTACACGTACACGTATACGTCTACGTCTACGTACACGTCTACGTCTACGTACACGTACACGTCTACGTCTACGTCTACGTACACGTATGCGTCTACGTACACGTACACGTATACGTATACGTACGCGTACACGTATACGTCTACGTCTACGTACACGTCTACGTCTACGTCTACGTACACGTCTACGTCTACGTCTACGTATACGTCTACGTCTACGTCTACGTACACGTACACGTATACGTCTACGTACACGTACACGTATACGTCTACGTACACGTACACGTATACGTCTACGTACACGTACACGTATACGTCTACGTACACGTACACGTATACGTCTACGTACACGTACACGTATACGTCTACGTACACGTACACGTATACGTCTACGTACACGTACACGTATACGTCTACGTACACGTACACGTATACGTCTACGTACACGTACACGTATACGTCTACGTACACGTACACGTATACGTCTACGTACACGTACACGTCTACGTACACGTACACGTCTACGTCTACGTACACGTACACGTCTACGTACACGTATACGTCTACGTACACGTACACGTATACGTCTACGTACACGTCTACGTATACGTCTACGTACACGTACACGTCTACGTATACGTCTACGTATACGTACACGTATACGTCTACGTCTACGTACACGTATATGTCTACGTCTACGTCTACGTATACGTATAAAAGTGACATATATTTGGTCCTACCTTAATTAAATTGATCCCAAACTTGATGGATTGGATAACAACAGACATGCAACTATACTTGGAGATATCGACTCATGAAAGCTTGCCACATCACCTACCTACTACCAGTAACCACATCATCATAGGCGAAAAAATTATGCCTTGTTTATAGAGATTTTTTAGTGTGCTTTTTCGAAGTGCTTTATCGGAAAGCTAATCACCCTATCTTAGGCTATGAAAGGGTGATCTTAATTCTCATAATAGTCTAGTCATGGTGAGAGCTTCTATCATACACCATTCAAGGAGGACTTCTCTCGCACATAATGAGGACAAGGAGTTAGCTTGCTTGGAGCTTGGAGGAGTGAGAGTGTCTTGCTCTTGGAGGGTTTGAAGGACTTGGGAGCAATGTATGCTCCCACTCTTGGAGGATTCTCATACTCTTCTTGTGAGAGGTTGCATTGAGACTGGAGTTCCACTATAAGTCTAAGCCTCTTCAGAGCCTCAACTTCCCTTACCCTCACTTTCTCTCTTTGGTACTCATGAGTTGTGCCTATATTTCTGTCTTAGTTGGAGCATATCATCATCTTGTACATCTACATTAATAGAGCATTATCATTTGTTTAGCATATTTTGTGTGTCTTATATGTATGTTCTCTTGTTTATGTGTGTATATTCTCATATTTGTGGGGTACTTGTGTTTATCCTTGCTAACACTAGGCACTCATATCACTAATATGATATATCATGACTCGTGTCCAGATCACATTCAATGATCTACAAGATGTAATAATAGCATGGCATAATAGAACAATAGACAAAGATAAGAAAAAATGAAGATTGAGAGAGATGCAGACTAAGAGAGAGAATTCAACTCCAATTGCAGAGAGGAATGAAGCTACAAAGATGGTGTTGTCCACCAGTGCGATCCCAACAAAAGCTTAGATGACAATCTAGATAGACTCTGGATGAAGGGCTTACTAGTGCACAATACTATCCAAATCTTTGCACAAGTCATGCTTATATAGTTTTTACAATAGGAGTCGATATAGATAAACATAATCAAGAGAGACAAAATAGACGACAAAATATAATATCCAATAATATCTCCACGACCAAAAGACTTACAGTCTCTGCCCCGCATGCCGAGGAGGATAGGACCCTAGGACCTCGCAAAAGGGAGCAAGCCTCCCTCTACAGTCCCCCCATTAAGAAAATCGAGCAATGCCACAAGGCCCTTATTTCTGCTTTGAATGGAAACCCAATGGGCAAGAAGTTTTTGCATGCCAAGGGGATAGGACCCTAGGACCTCCCAAAAGGGAACAAGCCTTCTTGTACACTCCCCCCATTAAGGAAACTGTGCAACACCACAAAGCCTTTACTTTTGCTTTGGATGCAAACCCAATGGCCAAGAAATTTATGCCCTACCTAACCTCATGGCTAGGTTCACAAAGATCACCTATTACAATCAATGATCAGACATAGACCTCATCTAACTTGGGAGTTAGGGTTCCACAAATTTCCAAGCCTTCACAATGGATTCCCTTATAATGGGGGCCTTACAACTTAGAGCACCATGGATCATTTGTGGTCACTTGAGGATGGAGTATTGAGTACATCTAACACCCTCCTCAATGTCCACTCTAGGATCAACTACTTCCTTGGTCCAATACCAAGCTTGGGAAAGTGTCCATGAAGTTGCTCCCTCTCAAGAGCTTTGGTGAAGATGTCCACTCCATTTTCTTCAATTGGACAGCAATGATCAGACATAAACCTCATCTAACTTGGGAGTTAGGGTTCCACAAATTTCCAAGCCTTCACAATGGATTCCCTTATAATGGGGGCCTTACAACTTAGAGCACCATGGATCATTTGTGGTCACTTGAGGATGGAGTATTGAGTACATCTAACACCCTCCTCAATGTCCACTCTAGGATCAACTACTTCCTTGGTCCAATACCAAGCTTGGGAAAGTGTCCATGAAGTTGCTCTTTCTCAAGAGCTTTGGTGAAGATGTCCACTCCATTTTCTTCAATTGGACAACAACTTATCTCCACGACCTCATCCTCGATCAACTCACAAACATAGTGATACTAAATTCCTATGAATTATATTTGCATTCAATTCATATTCAAGAATGATTATATCTATATGACCCAACAAATGTACATTGAGAAACTATTGGGAAGGTTTGAAGTGTCAAATTCTAAACCTATGTTGACACCTACGGAGGTTAACGTGTCATTAAAAACAGATGCAAATTCAAAATCTTTTGATACTATGCTTTATAACATAGTCTTTCCATACGAGAACCATATTCAAATGCATATGGGTATGAAAGTATGAAAAAAGTATGGAATTTCTTAAAAAATATCATACCATTATCATACGTCTGGCACAAACTACTATAGCTAAGGGTGTAGTATCTATGTATGGGTATGATGGAAGCAAATATCTGAAAGTGAATGTGCATAAAAACAATATGAAATTTGTATGGATTTGTCCTCAAAGAGAAGAGAAAAATCGTTAGTACGAAAAATTTCATGCTTTAACCATACATATGTGTTTTCATACGTACGGTATTTTTTCCATACGCGTCCGAAAATAACTATGCTCTATAGTCAAGCAATTGGATGCTTGATCTATCTATGTAATTCACATCCAGACATTCAATTTGTAGTTTCTGATGTATTAAGGTTCATGCAAAAACCTCTAAAAATTCTTTGGAAAGTTGTTAAGCGAATTTTCAGATATTAGAAAGGAACTATGAATTATGCAATGGTTTTTTCAATTTTGCTTCATTTTATACTTCAAAGTTTTGCAGATTCTGATTGGGTAGGTGATAAAGACACAAGAGGTACAAGCGGCTTATGTTTTTGTGTTGGTGAGTGCCTTATATCCTTGCTTTCTAAGAAACAACCGACAATGGCTCCATCTTCAAGTGAAGCATACCAAAGAGCTTCCTTTACAACTACACTTGAGGCTATTTGATTGCAAAAAAAATTAAGTTATCTTCATGTTTATGTTCATCTTCCTGTACGAATCTATTCGGACAGTCAAAGTGCTATTGCTATTGCAAAGAATCATGTTCAGCATGCAAGGACTAGCGTATTGAGATACATTATCATTATATTCATGAGAAAGTATCATATGAATCACATTGAGCTTATCTATATACCTAAGAGAGAATGTGGCAAATATCTTTACAAAAGCATTATCCGAAGATCATAGTTGTTGTTGACAAGATTCTAACTTCTAAATTCTGATGGAAAACCCACTTATGACAAGTAAAAACATTCTGAAGTTTACGAACATGACCTAATTTTCTTCTTAAAGAAAGTATGAAATACATAAATAACAATCAATACTTCAAAACAATAAACATAGAGCATAATAAAAACATAGTCACTAGAATATGAAAGTGCAAACTCCAAAATACCATTTCATACTATGTAAAGCATGTTGCATACTATTAGATCATGAAAATAGAGTTGAAACTTAAAGCTTAAAATCTAGAGATTAAAACATAAGAGTGATCTATCATCAGCCTCATCATCATCACCATCGTCATCATCATTACCATCATGTGTAGATGAAGGCCCTCATCTCCATGTACATGAGGGGAATTTCCTCAACATCTACACACTTTTGCATTGCAAGAAACCTTTCATCATCACGCTCTTTTTCAACCATCTCCAAAGTAACCTCTTGCATTTCTAAACCCTTTTCTTTTGTCTTCAATTCAAGCCAAAGATTGGTATAAATATAAACCAATTTTTCAATGCTTTTTGGAAGAAGCTTATTCCTTCTTTTAGTATGAATCATAGATATATGCTCCAATTTCTCTCACAAGGGGAACCACAATTATCTTGCGAGAGAATATAAAGAGCCAATGCTTGCAAATTGGGTGTATGTACCCCAAAAGACTAACACCACATCACACCATGATGCATTCTTTTTTAATCTTTAGCAAGTTGCCTTCCAAACGCGGATGGCAGTCTTAAAGTTTGCAAATCATCCAATTTACCTTGTTTATCAACATCATTATGCGTATATCTTTCAATTACATCCATCCAACCATCATTTACTTCCCCATCCTTCTCATGACATTTCTCTCGCCAAATAAGATGCAAAATATTGCAACATGAAGAAGAGAATGTAACGTATTCCACGTCTCAATGCACGATGCTTTGACTTCCTCAAGTCTTATATTATCAATACCATCCAATTTTCCAATTTTTTCTATCATTTAATCTAATCTCATATACAAGTGCCATGGTGGATCCTTCTCAATCAGCTGACCACAAATCATGCAGGATAGGAGCATATTCATTAATAATTTCACGTGCACTCCACCAAAAAAAGGCACTCAACACTATGGAAGAAACATGTATGAGAGAATGGATTCACTATGTAAGAATCCTCTCTTATTTTAGAGGTGACACATGAATGCCAAGTGGCATTCATGTAGTCACCTTCTATGCATAGAGAAAGGGATAGTATAGTACTAGTGATTGCATGGTGAGGAGGAGAACCCGCATGTATCTCTCATTTTTTGTCTTCGCGGGCATCGTCGTCCTTTCCTTCACGCACGAACTTGAGAGAAAGCCTCAACAAAAGAAGCTAAAGGACTCACTGAGAGGGGGCCACCAGATTGAGCTTCTTTTGCTCAAGCTTTCTCTCTAGTTCGTACGTGAAGGAAAGAACGATGATGCTCGAGAAGACCAAAAATGAGAGATACACGTGGGTTCCCCTCCCCACATGCAATCGCTAGTACTATACTCTCCCTTTCTCCATGCATAGAAGGTGACTACATGAATGCCACTTGGCATTCATGTGTCACCTCTAAAATAAGAGAGGATTCACACATAGTGAATCTCCAATCTCTCATAGCATTTCCTTCCCCTTCAGTCCATTTTTGTCCTCAAAAATGGTATTGTAAATATTTGCATATACATATGGATACATATATGAGCATCGCCTAAAATGTGTTGCTAAAACCTACATAGCAACTGAGAGAGACTCCTTTTGACAAGCTAATCTTGCAAAGACAAAGCTTATCAAACTATGAATAGTAAAGCATGTGAGATGGATTCATATGGCCGCCGCCCTTATACACAGCTATGCATTTTGGCCTAGAATTTTCAAGCAGGTAAAGGTGAAGTAGGGACAAGCTAAGGAATGATTTACGGTTCACTATGAACAATCATAATTCAGAACCATTGAAAGTGCACAGATTCAGAGAATATTCTCCTTGGTTCATATCATTTAAGTAATTTCATACCTTATTATAATATAAAAATGTGTAAGAGAATAATTTAGGGATAGTACAGCAGTAAGCCGATAAGTTTTTCATTCAGTTAAATGCTCAATGATACCAACCAATCTTTACTATGCAGAAGAGACAATCCAAGAGCTTTAAAGGCATTCAATTGATTTAAATGCTGTGTATGAAATTCTAAAAATCTAATTTTATAGATGCAGAAGTTTTTGAAGGACCTCACTATAATCGATAGATAATATAGATGCTTTGTCACTTCAATCAACAATAGTTTTCTGCCTGTGCATGAAAGCCAACCATGTTCCTCCAATATATTCTTCCAATGAATCACATTTTGCATACTGTTCTGCTTCAATGCTCCCTTAATTAGAGGAACAAGGACCTTGCACTTCATAGATAGAACTACACCCTATTTCGTGGTGTTTAACTATGCAAATAGATCTTATTGCATGCGTCTTTGAGCATGTCTATACATGTGTAACTATTGTATGCATTTGCTTATATAATATTTATTTGCCTATGAATGCATGCATGTATGTATGTATGTATTTATGTGTGTATGTGTGTATGTATGTATGTATGTATGTGTGTATGTATGTATGTGTGTATGTATGTATGTGTGTATGTATGTGTGTGTGTATGTATGTATGTATGTATGTATGTATGTGTGTATGTATGTATGTGTGTATGTATGTGTGTGTATGTATGTATGTATGTATGTATGTATGTGTGTGTGTGTATATATATATGTATATATATATATATATATATATGTGTGTGTGTGTGTATGTATTTATGAGTGTGCGCGCATAACCGTATGTAAACATGCATGAACTTACATACATATATACATAGACATAGACATTTGTACAAATACATGTTTTCATATACACAAATGTGTACATAAGCATCACCTGAAGTTTACTGCTAAATCCTACATAGCAATGGAGAGAGAGATGCCTTCAGACAAGCCAGACTTGCAAAGGCAAAGCTTATCAGAATATTCAGAAGATAATAAAGCATATGAATGGACTCAAATGGCCACCACACTATACACAGCTACTCATCTTGTAGGCCTAGAATTTTCAAGCAGCGAAAGGAAAAGTCAGGACAAGCCGAGGAATAATTTAACATTCATTATGAACAACCAGATTTCCGAACCATTAAAACTGCAAGAATCAGAGCATGTTCTCATTGGTTCATATCACTTAAGTCATTTCATGTCTTATTATAATGTAAAAAAGTGTAGAGAATGAATTTAAGATCGTACAGCAGAATGTTGCGACTTCTTTCACTCACTAAAATGCTCAGTGATGCAGCAAATGTTCGATGTGCAGAACAAGGCCATAAACTGATTTAGATGTCATGTTTGAATTCCTTGAATCTATTTTCAAACAAGCAGAAGTTCTGGGAGGACCTCATTATAACTGATAGATAAATTAGATGCTTTGTAATTTCAATCAGCATAATTTTCCTGCCTGTGTGTATGAAAGACAAACATGTTCCTCCAATACATTCTTCCAATGAATAACACTTTGCATACTGTTCTGTTTCAATGCCCCTTGATTAAATGACAAGAACCTAGCACTATAGACAAGTAGATTCCACAACAAAACAAGTACATTCCTTCTAAAACTATAATTTACTCCAGATCAAATGTTATTATCCCTATCTCCTGGGCACTTTAAGGTTAATGCAATTAAAAATAATTCGTTCTGCAAATGTTCATTGCAAAATCTAAGTCCAAATACCTCTATCTATCTATTTACACATGCACACACACATACATACATGCATGCATAGTTGGACCAAGAGATTTAAATCGCAAGATTTAAATCGAGATTTAAACGTTTAAATCGTTTAAATCGTTCATACCCAAAATAAAAATCGAGGTTTTTATCCACTTAGAGAGATTTTTATTTTTCTTCATTACAAATAAATATATTATACATATTTGCATGAAAAATGACAATATATGATACATCACATGATTTCACTTCATAATGTATCAATTTTCAAATGTAAAACATTCGTCACGATCCATGATTCATAAAGTTATAAATACCAAAACTAAGAAGTGATGGGGAACGTGATCCATGATTAAATACAAATGTAAGTCTACAACCATAGTATTAAGAGTCAAGCTTCAAGCGTAATGTGGAATCAAGAATCTAGATATTTTAGAAGGGCTCTTCTCTAAGGTCTAAAGCATGTGCAAACTACATTTAGGAAAGACTCAATAGGCATGACTCTCAAAAAAACCATCTGTACAAACCAGGGATATGAACTGTTAAAGAGAAAAAAAATCGCTCTGTATGTGATAAAAATCGTTCCCAACGATTTAAATCGTGGGACGATTTAAACGATTTTTATTTTGACCAAAAAATCGCGGTTTGGTCCAACTATGCATGCATGCATGCATGCATACGTCCATACATACATACATACATACATACATACATACATACATACATACATACATACATACATACATACATACATACATACATACATACATACATACATACATACATACATACATACATACATACATACATACATACATACATACATACATACATACATACATACATACATACATACATACATACATACATACATACATACATACATACATACATACATACATACATACATACATACATACATACATACATACATACATACATACATACATACATACATACATACATACATACATACATACATACATACATACATACATACAGACAGACACACACTATATATGATAGAACATGAAAACCTTTCAGAAATGTGAGATAATTAACAAAAGTAATAGTAACATACTCATCCATGATGTTTTTTTAGCCCCTACATAAGATCCTTAAGTAATGTGAGATAATTGACATAGGTTATAGTAAAGTACTAATATCCATAATGTTTCTAAGTCCGTTTGTTTCCATGAGTTTTCAAGTCCGTTTCTAGTCAAGTTTTCCTTCAGATTCTGCAACTGTTGCCTCACCATTGAATGGCATTATCTCTGCCTCCACTTCTGCTGTTTCTGCAGCGAGTCTCAATGAAGGTCCCTTGATTAGAGGACAATGACCTAGCACCTCATAGATAGAACTATAACCTATATAATGGCGTTTTACTAGACAAATAGATTCCACAACAAAACAAGCACGTTTCTTCTACAAGCCATGATTCACTCCAGATCAAATGTTATTATCCCTAACTCCCTATCTCCATGAACACTATATGGTTAATGCACTTAAAAATAATTAAATCTGCATATGTCCATTGCAAAATCTAAGTCCATTTAAGCCAAAAATGTAAGATAATCGACAAAAGTAATAGTGAGCTACTCGCATCCGTGATGTTTGTTTAGCCCCTACATAAGGACTTAAAGCCATGTGAAATAATTGACAAAAGATATAGTAAGGTACTAACATCCATGATGTTTTTAAGTCCCTTTGTTTTCCTGAGTTTTCCGCTACGTTTCTGGCCGAGTTCTCCTTCAGACTCAGCAACTGTTGCATCACCGCTGGACGGGATTATCTCTGCCTCCACTTCTTCTGTTTCTGCTGATAGAACCGACTCAGCCTCCGCTTCCGTTGTTCCTGCAACGGCTTCGGTAGCAACAATCGAGTTTCTTTGCTTATGTGATTCGTTTCTCAGGACAATGGCGGCCAGTCTCAGTGAAGGTCCTTTGAAGGCACTTTCTAGACGCACCTTGCCATAAGATGCCCCATTGCATGGATTCCTTGAGCTTGATGAAAGCACAAGTGTCTTAAACCCCGAATGGGAAGCTGCAACCTGAAACAAACCGAACAATGCAACTCTATCTCCCTCTCACACACTCATGCACACATTCACACTCACGCGCGCGCGCGTATGTACAGGGACGCGCACCTGACGTATACAGGAGCTCGCCATGGCAGAAGATTAGACAGGAATTGGCGATCTACAAATGATATAGATAAGGTTCAAAAGAGTCTCCCTGCAAGGCGGACGTAGAAATTCTTTTTTTTTTTTCTCCCCCTTAAGGGAAGTTCAATCCCCCCCCCAACAACGAGCTCTAAATTTAAAATAAAAAAGTAAAAACAAAAAAAAAAACATATACAAGAGAATTAAAGAGAGGTACAAAGTAGGTTGAAAATTTTATCGTCCTCTTGGCGAGAAATCCAATTTGTTTTGAGCTTGTTCTTCTATGCCATTTATATTATCCTGGGTTTGAATTAATTGAAAGTCTCATTGTATAATGAAGAGCATGGTATCCATTGAGCCCTTGAACCCTAGAAAAGTAGGGGTAGAACACTTAGAATCTACTAAAAGTGAATAGACCTTTAAGGCTTGCTAAAGATAGAAACTAAGAAAGAAATATCCTAATGTCAAACGAGGAGACTGATTTAAATTAATGAAGTTTTGCCACAATGAGCATGGCCCTTGCTATCATCGATAGTGTCCATTGGAAATGCTCAAAAGTCAACAAGAGACATCCTCAAACATTTTGGCACTTAGAGTGGAGATATTGTAGGATACCTGCTACTGAAAAAAGTTGACTATCTATTGGAGCAAGACCAATTGTTGGACTAAGGTCAATTGCTTGAGCAAGACCAATTACTCGACTAGGTCCAATTGCTAGAAAAAGACCAATTGATAGACCAAGACCAATCTATTGGACCAAGTCACTATGTGGCTAGCTGGTCCAAGTCTTCCTGGGCTAAGATTTTGTATGGGAAAGTTGTTTGACAAGTCATTTCTTTCGTATACAAAGGTTTTAGTCTTGTATCTGCTATTGAAATGAAAAAGGACTACTCCTACTCTACTCACATGAAAACATCTAACAAGCTAAGGAGGAAGGACTAAAAGATAGCAAAACATGATGAATGAATTAAAATGGAAATGATTTACATACAATGTTCTATGAGAATGAAGATTTCATGAGGAGAGTGAGGGCACTCTTACCAAGAGCTTGAGTGAATGGCTTGTGAGGAGTGAAGTGAGGTCCTCCTTATATGGAGTTGAGGGAAAATCTCATTGCATGTGGGATAAATGAGCTTGCATGGAATGAACTTAAGCTTGGACAAAAGGGTGTTATGATCCCTTCGTTTTTAGTGTGGGGGACTAGTGACATACGGGATCACTTAGTCCATTGGGTTTTTAGATCTAAGGAAATATGGGATCCTTAGACATAACATGGACATATGGGATCCAAGTTTGGGACATATGGCATCCCTTGGTTTTTAGTTCCATGGACATATGGGATCCATGTTATGAGGAACATATGGCATCCTTGGAATCTTGGAACATATGGGATCCAAAGACATATACTTTGACATTTAGGATCCAAGTGGTTTTGGGGATCTATGGACATTGGGATCCTTAGACATCTACAAAGGTTTAAAACATGGGGTGGGTAGTGCGTTTGATCCATATTAGCCCTTGAAATCTTTTTATGAGGTCATGTGAGCTTCAATCCTTTGCTCCTCTTGGTCCTTCTTTGTTGATGTAGCCTTTGTTCTCCTTCTTTGGATCCGTTGTTGAGATCTTTGGTAGGGTCCTCCTCCTTGTTGTTGTTGATGTATGGCCTCTCTTTAATGTTTGAGCTTGGCTTAATAATGGGCTTTTGCTTCCATTGTGTTGATCGGATCTTGTAGATGCACGTACACAGAGATAGTATAGCAACGAAATCTCACAAAAGCACACACAAAATAGAGAGAGACAATAGATTGAACACAATATTGGGTACAATCTCCCCTCACATACTCTAATGGATGAGTCTATCAGAGTATTCATTACATCTTGAATAGAAGATACATAAGGGTGGCACTTCAAAAATCATGCATTTATGAAAATCTGCTTTATTTACAAAATGTCGCTTTCTAAGCGATCTACTATTTTTACAAAGATGTTACTTTCTAAGAGATCTACTATTTTTACAAAAAATATGTAAAATACTATTTTTTGAATAAATTCATGCATGTTCATGCCCTCATGATTCTTCACCAGCTAAATCAAAACACAGTCACATTAAAAAGCTCAAGACATTGAAATCCATTTAACAGTCCATTATTCCATAAAGTATAACATGCCTCCCAGTTGACAAGCAATTGGCCTCAAATAGACATGGATGGCCAGTCACATATCCCATCATTGATCAATCATAAGCATATTCCATGTAAAAACACATGCATGGAAATAGAAGACTTAAATTTAATGTGATTGTGAATGATATGCAGATATCAAGTGATCATAATGTGGATTCAATGATGTCTTATGAATCCATTGAGATTCTTCAAGTGAGTGATTTTGATATTTAACTAAATATCAATGATATTGCTTACTAGTGCATGTAGTAGTAACATCATAATCAAGCATTTTCTATGGAACTAAAATTTCAACATCCTCTTCAAGTAAAGGAGGATCATCTAAAATAAGAATGAGTGGTAAAGCTCCTTTAAAGGATTTCAATAAACTAATATGAAAAGAATTGTGTATATTCCAGTGAGAAGGTATGTCTAATCTAAAATCATGATCATTTATTTTTTGAATAATACGAAAAGGTCCATAATAACATAGTGCAAGTTTAACCTTCGGATGTTGTGAAATATTTTTCAAACGTCTTTTAAGTATTCATAACCATACCAAGTCATTTTCATTAAATTGTTTAGCTACTCATTTCTTATTAACATTATGCATGTAATGTTCTTGACTCTTCTTAATGTGCTCATGAACCTCATGAAGTGTAGAAATATGATCTTGTGCAAAAGAATCAGCCATAGGTATATTAGATTGAGTGATAGACATGGGAGTCGAAAGCTTTTTACCATATACAATTTCATACAATGCACATCGAGTAGTGGTATGTGTTGTGTTATTATATGCAAATTGTAGTAAAGGAGTTTTATTATCCCAAGTACTTGGATTATCTAAAGAAAAACAACATAATAAATGTAAAAATTGTTGAGATATCAAGCTCAACATGTGATGATCCAAGATGACACGTATCAGATTTTTGTTTCTCTAACATGTATAGTGGTCATGCCAGTATATGTCACGGATACTTCATTGAGCTTTATTAGATTTATCTATCGAGAGTGATGGCACATTTGTTCCTTGCCAGCTCACTCATTCGTGGGCATTGGGTTTTTCCTTATGTACTGATCTTTATATATTGCACTTGGTGTATTCTTGTTTTTAGGTCATTCTTGTACATTCCTTTTTATGTAATAGAAGAAGAAGATCATTCTTCCTTGCCTCAATCTTTGTGTGTGTGCTTCTCCTTGAGAGAGAGAGAGTGTTTGTGAGCTCTCTTCCTTATCTCCTTCCTCATGACATGGTATCAGAGCCAGCGTGGTTGTAGAGAGCTCGTGGAGAAAGCGATGGTGAAGAGTACGCAGCAAGGCATGTAGAAAACGTGATTCACAAACGACCTCTGTTTGCTATGAAAATCGGTGTGAAGCTAGAAGTTTTGGAGACATCTCGACCTTTGTTTTGAGCCTGCAAGGTGGCGCCCACAGAAAAACCAGAAATGGCAAACACAGATGGAATGAGTCAGCTTATGGGCGATAAGCTGGAAAAGAACAACTTCCATGCTTGGAGATTTAGAATGAAGAATTTCTTGATGGGAAAAGGCTATTGGAAGTACATCAAAGGAGAAAATGAAAATGCTCCGCAGTTACCAGAAAGGAATCGGACTGCAGATTGGGTAAGAGCATATGAGGAATGGAATCAAGGAGCACCA
The DNA here is from genome assembly GCA_020310875.1 of Ceratopteris richardii. Classification (NCBI taxonomy): domain Eukaryota; kingdom Viridiplantae; phylum Streptophyta; class Polypodiopsida; order Polypodiales; family Pteridaceae; genus Ceratopteris; species Ceratopteris richardii. The sequence goes on from CM035429.1 coordinate 94,944,785, forward strand.
AAGGTAATGTATTGGCTATCTGTTAGCATACATGATAGCATGATTAGACACATACAGGACGCCAAGACTCCAAAAGAGGCTTGGAGTAGTTTGTTCCCATTGTATGAGACCAATACAAAGGCACGAAAATTGCAACTCAAGAACGAGCTACATACATTGGAGAAAAAGAGCATGTTAGTAAGTGACTACACCTTGAAAATCAAAAGCATATGTGAGTCACTTGCATCTATTGGCATGAATGTAGATGTTGATGATAAGGTGGAAGTGTGTCTTCATGGTTTAGGAGCTACATATAAGCAATTCAAAACTTCTATACAAACCAGGGAAAATATTTCGAATTTTGTTGATATGGTATCTATGCTGGTTATTGAAGAAAAGAATCTTGGTGAGGATTCAAACTCCCAAGGAAAATCTAGTTCTGAGCAGGTATTCTACTCTGGTAGAGGAAGAGGCAGAGGTAGAGGTTTTGGAAGTGGAAGAGGAAATAGTAACCAAGACCAAAGTCAACAACAGAATCATGCAGGAGGAAGAGGACAGTTTCGAGGCAGGGGGAGCCAAAGAGCCCGCAGAAATTTCCAAAGAAATGATTTAGGTAATGACAATAAAGGATGTTGGAATTGTGGTAAACCTCGACACTTTGAACGTGATTGCAGGTTGAAGAACCAAAATAACAGAAGGTAGCAGAATAATTATGCATCCACAAGTGCAGATGATTCTGAGAAGTTGTTCATGGTTCAACATCACATGATGAATACGATGTCTGCTGGTGCTTCAAAATCAAATGATAATGTCTGGTATGTTGATTTAGGTGCTTCAAATCACATGATCAGTCATGCGGAATGGTTTAGTACTTTTCAGAAATTTTCAGTTCTTGGATATGTTGAAATAGGTGATGACACATCACATCCTATTGCGCATACAAGAAACATAGCACTATCGATGGAGGATGGAAAGGTAAAACATCTTGTTGATGTGTTGCATGTTCCAAATATAATAAAGAATCTGGTTTCTGTTGGACAAATGGTTGACCAGGAATTACAAGTTAGGTTTAATGCTGATGGATTATATGTAGAAGAGTACAAGCAGGATGGATGATTGGTTGCCAAAGGAAACAAAGTGCGTAGGATATTCACCTTAAATGTGAAGATTCCTGAAATGAATGCAGCCATGTTTGCAAAAGGTGCAGGAGTTATTGCAGATATAGAGATGTGGCACAAACGGATTTGACATGCAAACTTGCAAAGGCTGAAATTGATGCAGTCAAAGGAGATTGTCCATGGACTACCAAATTTCAAAGTTGTAGAAATGCAAAAGGTATGTACAACATGTCAATTTGGTAAACAGTCAAGAGCACCATTTCCACATGACAAGCATGTTAGTGAGAATGTACTAGAAGTAGTACATACAGATGTTTGGGGTCCAGCAAAGACCACATCTATGGGTGGTTGCAAGTTTTATGTTACTTTTATTGATGACCATACACGCAAAGTATGGGTATATTTTATGAAAGAGAAGAGCGAGGTGTTCACTCACTTCCAGAATTTTAAAGCTATGGTGGAAAAGCAGACAAGGAAGTACATTCAGACATTAAGATCTGATGGAGCAGGTGAATACATGTCAAATGAGTTCAACAATTTTCTAAAAAATCATGGAATTTGGCATCAATTTTCATGTAGGTACACACCACAACAGAATGGCATTGCTGAATGCAAAAATAGACATATTGCAGAAATAGCAAGAGCCTTGATGCCTCAGAAGAATATGCCTCATTGTTATTGGGCAGAAGTTGTGCATACTGCTATATACATCATGAACAAAACTATGACTGATGTTGTACATCAAGTTACACCTGAAGAGAAGTTTAGAGGTAAAAAGCCAAACTTATTACATCAGAAAGTTTTTGGATGTATTGCATATGTACATGTCCCAAATGAATTGAGGACGAAGCTTGATCCAAAAGCAGAAAAGTGTGTCTTCATTGGATACTCCCTTGAGCAAAAGGGATATAAATGTTATAACCCACTCACACGACAGGTAAAGATGAGCAGAGATGTGGTATTTGATGAAATGTCAAGCTTCTATGCAGATGCCAAAGAAGGACTGAATCTTGAACCAAATGACAAAGAAAATGCTGGAAAAATCAAGTGCAGAATCTCAAGTTTTGAGTGGATCGGATGCATCACCAAGCAGTAGTTCGAAATCAAATCCATGGAGTGGAAGATTACGTGGAAATTTCAGTCCAGCAAATTCATCAAATACATCCAAGAAACGTAAAGAAAAGCTTTCTACAGGTCATAAAACATGTGCAGGTTTTGAAGACGTTGATGGAGATTCAAGCGGTTCAAAAAAGAGTCTTGATGAGGAACTTGGACTGCCCTCTATGAAGACTCCAACAGCACATGCAGATGACACAAGGAGAAGTGACCCAGGACCAAGAAGATCTAGGAGGATGCAGAATTCAGTGCAACAATTGATGTATGACAGTTATATGGCTCATCATTGTGCCTACATGACAAAGGTAATACAAGATGCTGAACCTTCTTGCTTTGAAGATGCAATTGGAATTGCAGATTGGGAAAAAGCTATGGATGAGGAGATGGCTGCACTTTATGGAAATGATACATGGAAGCTAGTTCCATTGCCACAAGGAAAGAAACCCATAGGCTGCAAATGGGTTTACAAGATAAAGCATAATGTTGATGGTAGCATAAGCAGGTATAAAGCACGATTGGTAGCTAAAGGATATGCACAGACATATGGCATTGATTATGAGGAAAAATTCAGCCCTATAACTAAAATGTCTACTGTCAGAACACTTGTTGCATTAGCTACAACAAAATGATGGACTTTGCATCAGATGGATGTGAAGAATGCTTTCCTACATGGTGAGTTACAGGAAGAAGTATATATGGACCAACCACAAGAATATGAAGACTCAAAGCATCCTTGTTTGCAGGTTGCAAAAGGCTTTGTATGGGCTGAAGCAACCCCTTCGTGCATGGCAAGCAAGGATTGTTGATTACTTAACCAGCATTGGGTTTTCTATGTGTGATGCAGAACACTCACTACAAGGAAGGTTGATGATAGCTAATTCCTTTTGCAAGCTCTAACATCACTTCTTTGAAGACCTACATAGAGCTAGGAAAATATATGATTTCCAGAATTTCTTTTCATAAACTAAAACTAGACCTTGTTGTTTTCAAAACCAGCCATAAGACATCCAATTTGGAGTTTTCTAGACCAAGATATGGCCTCTACAATTGTGATATGTCAACCTAGTGGACTGATAGAGGTGCTGGAAGAGAGTATGGAAATGTGATTTTTGAAGTGCCCAAATATATTCTTCCATCAAGAAAATCTTATATTTCTCTCCATAACCTCATAGAATAATATATGAAGATGCTTTGGTATATTTTCATACTTCCAAATCCTCCCTTCTTGAATGCAAATTTGCTCCCTAAAAGAGTCATAAACCAAGATTTTTACTTTCATGTAAAAAGTTAGATGGGAGAATCTAGCAAGCTTCTAATCCATTCCTAATATGATTTTTTCTTTGAATTTCTGATTCCCTATGGTAGTACATATACCATGATTCATGTATGTATGCATTATTCCATGGAAATCCTCTTAAAGTATTTCTTTTCTTGCTCCCAAAAGTGGAGATTCGCTAAAATTAGCACCTAATTTTTTTGTAAAAACAATGGAAAGGGGGTTTTTGAGGATGCAAAATACCTTGTTAACTTTTTCTTTTTATGAATCTAATGATTCCATAAGGAATTCAATATGATATATTCTCAGTATGTGTACTTTTTCCCATCCATTCATACCTAATGCACCTCCTTTTTTGTCTCTCAAAATGGGAATTTATTAAGTTTAGGTGCTGATTTTTTTCTCAAACATCGATGGAAGGGGGTCTTCTGGAGCTTCAAATGCCCATGATACTAAGCCAATTTTTTAATTTATTGATTCTAAATGGAATTCCATGCAATATACTATATGTATGCATGTCTTTTCCCACCAATCTATGACAAGTCCATCTTCTTTTCCCTTAAAATAGATCCTACAATTTATGTGAAAATTATGAAAGTAGGCGATTTTGGAGGTACCTAAATCTTATGCTTTCTTGCAATTTGAGGGAATACTCTAGATGAGAGTATATACTTTATACTCTCCATACACATGGTTTTCCTCAAAGGGCTTGGCCCCCAAACCCTCCATTGTCCTTCTCTCAAAGTGGAATTTTATCTTTTAATTCCCAAAAATAACCCAAAAATTTCATACCTGTGCTTGAGATGGTATCTCCCCTTCTCGAGAAATTCCTTGCAAATGAGCTCAAGACTCCATCCTTGTGGACATAACTCCACCTTCTTGTCCAAGATATCCTCTTGATCATTGCACATGGCTATGGATTGTGAGGAGAGATCTGTCTTCCTCTTTCTCTCGCGGCTCCATGTAGAGGAGGACAATACATCAATGTGATGAACAGTGAAAAGCGAGAAATTCGGCATTCATAATCTGAAATATCTTCAAACCATTTGTGCTTTTTTTATCAAAATATCCTTGCATGCAAATGATAGAGACAAATTCTTTAACATTTTGTTTCATCCTATTCTTCATCGCTACCATGTGGTGCACCCCAAATCAAAGAGGACACTCCTCTTTTCCAAAAACAAAGATGAGAAGCTAGACAATTGTTAACCTCCTTCCTCTCTCTCCTTGACTCCCTTACTCCACATGCCATATGATACAAAATCCTCCTTGCTCCTCCTCATCCTCCTCTCTTGGGTCCGTTGGAAATATATTAAATATATATGTGCAATGCTATTCAATGATCATCCAATCCATATGGTAAGGTGGATAGAACATTCTTCTTGATAGGCAACATCAGAAGTTCAAGTCCTCTGCCCCTAGTTCGCATGGTTGTCATCCCCTAAAGCTATCCTACCAATTTAATATAAACCATCTTTTTGCCATGCTGTCTACTAGCAAAGCGTACCATGACACATAGAGAGATGTACTTCTAATTCTCCACCCAACCACCGAGCTCGTGAGTTTTCATGAGAGTCTCTACATGAGTCAAATATGTGATAATAATATCCTTGGGGAGAGACTCCTCTCTCCCCTTCTAGCAAATGGGCATAATTCCCATAGTGATGCCATGTGGCATTTGTGCCTTCCCACCCAAGAGGGTGTGTATCCATAATGTGACAAGGACCCTTGACAAAATTGTGCCAAGTAACTTTTCAAGTTCATAAGTGTCAAAGTTCACATGATCCATGATCTAAAAGAATCACGTGTAGTCCACGTACACGCGGTCTTCTTCATTTTGAGTTGAAGTTTCAGGTCAAGTTAAGTCTTTCTAATCAGCTTAAGGTCCTTCAAATGTTCAAATTAATGTGAGGTACTACGAGCTAGTGTGCTTCCCTGAAGAAATACATGCAACACATATCCATTGAAGTTCAACAGTTAGGATATGCTTTCTTAATGTTGAAAGTTTGCAACACTTAGCTTGATAATAAAACAAGAGTACTTTTCGACTCAGAACATGCATTATGCATTAGATCAAAGCACCAAACCTCTTAAATCCACATAAGAGTATGGAAAGCACAATTCAAGGGGGAAAGGTAATGTGCATCCAATCATTCTACATCCACTAACACTGATGATGGGTGCACGTCTTGTTCTTATGAAGCATCCAAGAAGGTTTTTGATTAGAAATACCATAGGGTGGCTCCAAAGGGAAGAGTTGTTACTGATAAAGTCCGAGAATAAAGTGAAGGAACTTCGTTAGTCTATCGTCCTCCTAATGTGCTGGCTCATACTCTTCATAGATCAACTATGTGATATAATTTTTGGAATCCTATTCACTCCATTTCAACATGGCAGATAGTCCAAACTGTATGGAGCAAAGCTGTCGTATGCATTGATGCATGGACTTTCCGACTGCATCCATCACCGGAGCTCCATCACGTATACGATACATCTTGGAGTCGTCATGGTCATGAGCACCCCAAGGTGTACATGGAGATGCCATCTGATCCCATGTGGAGGTGTTACGATATTTAAAATATGATACATTTATTTATATATTCTAATTTTAATTCTGAAATCCTAAGTTTTATCTTTAAATGTGTAATCCTAAAAAGTATTTTTCCCTAATTTTTATATATTTAATTATATATATGTAAAAATCCTAAAACAATTTTTTTGATTATATAAATTAGTATTAATCCTAAAACTTTATTTACGATGTGTTTGTATGTAAAAATCCAAAAATCCTATATATATATATATATATATATATATATATATATATATATATATATATATATATATATATATATATATATATATATATATATATATATATATACATATCCTAAAAAATCTAAAGATCTATTTTTTAGATATTTAATTAAATATATTTTATATATTTTGATTTTTTTCTAATGTTTACATACATTTAGTTAGAAAATTTACACATTCTAATTTTTTTCCTATTTTTACATATGTTTAACTATATAAATCAATATTAATCCTTAAAATTGATTTAGGATGTGTTTGTATGTAGAAACCCAAAAATCCTATATATATATATACACACACACACACACACACACATATATATATATATATATATATATATATATATATATATATATATATATATAAATCCTAAAAAATCTAAAGTTCTATTTTTTGGATATTTAATTATATATACTTTATATATTTTGATTTTTTTCCTAATGTTTACATACATTTAATTGGAATATTTACACATTCTAATTTTTTCTCTATTTTTATATATATTTAATTATATAAATTAATATTAATCCTAAAACTTTATTTAGGACGTGTTTGTATATAAAAACCTAGAAATCCTATTTTTAATATATTTATATATATGTATGCATATGCATGTGTGTATGAATGTATCCATGTACATGTGTGTGTGTGTATGTATATATATATATATGCATATATGTACATGTGTGTATGCATATGTGTGTGTATGTAATATGCATGTGAGTGTGTATGTATCTATGTGAGTGAGTGTGTATCTATATGTATATATGAATGCATGCATGTATGTGTGTATCTAATATGTATGTGAGTATGTGTATGCATATGTGTGTATGTATGTATGCATGTATGTGTCTATGTATATGTGTGTGTACATGTATGTATGTATATGTGTGTATGCATATGTGTGTTTATGTATGTATAGATATGCATGTGAGTATGTGTATGTGTGTGTATGTATATGCATGTGTGTATGTAATATTTATGTGAGTGTGTATGTATATATGTGAGTGTGTATGTATATACGTCACTCGGCATGTGCGAGTAGAGGTCTCATCAAAATCAGTGCCTCTCTCTTGAGCATAACCTTTGGCAACAAACTTTGCCTTATACCTATCAACTATTCAATTAGTCTTACATTTTAGCTTGTATACCCATTTAGTGCCAACGACCTTTTTTCCTAGAGGCAAATCACATAAAGACCAAACACCATTCGTCATAATAGCATCATATTCTGATTGCATAACAACCATCGAATTTCTTAATTTTGTGCTCCATGAAAAGAAACACGCTCATTCCATCACAAAGACTAGAGACAACCATTGCATAGAAATCTGATGCAAATGAAGCACTATGAGAGCATGAACGAGTATGATATGACAAAATGTGCATCTAATTTTCTATGTCTCAAAGTCTGCATCAGCCATTCAGGCATAGTTTTAGCCTCTTCTATGTTAGAACTCTCATTAACAAGTGCACCATGTAAATCTGCATAAAGAATGGAATGATCTGCATCATTATTTAAAACCTATAAAGGCTAAGAAATTGCCTCATTTGGACCAACATTTGACTTTCCACCTGTGAAAAGAGTAAGAGGAGTGTCATACACATCTTTCGAGCTAACTAATGTGTCCTTGGTACATGAAAGTAATGGTTATATTGCATCTTCCACAAAGACAATATCACAGCTAATCAAAATGTTTCTAATATGTGGATGATACAAACATTAACATTTGCTTTCTAAATTGTACCCAACAAAAAGACATTTCACTACTTTATGATTTAATTTATTGCATTGTTGTTTAGGCATTATTGCATATGCCAGAGAACCAATCACAGAGATAAGCAATAGATGGCTCGTGACCATGCCAAGCTTCATATGTGGAGTGATTGATTGCAGTGCTTTGGTGGGACACCTGTTAAGTACATATGCTACACACATAATAATCAAGTCTAGAAGCTATGTGGTAATGCCCAAATTTTGACCATACACCTCGCCATTTCCATGAGAGACTTGTTCTTGCTTTCAAAAACACCATATTTTTAAGGTGTATATGGCATTGTATGTTGATGTTTTATCCGACGCTCAACCAAAAATGCATTAAAATAAGAAGACATGTATCCCCCCTGATCAAAATGAAGGGTTCCCAATTTAGAAGTTGACATATTTTAAGCCATAACTAGGAACTCTTTGAAGCACATAAATACTTTACAATTTGATTTAAATGGATACATCCATGCATGCATGAAGAAGTCATCGATAAAAGTCACGAAGTAAAGGTGTTCCCAAATGAAGGTGTCTGCATAGGACCACATACATCACTATGAAGAAGTTGCAATTTATGAGTAGCTTGAGCTAAAGCATCCTTTTAGAAGGAGGAACAATGCATTTTGCCCAAAATGTAGCTTTTAGAGATGTGTTTGCAAGGTGCCACAAGTTTGGGTAGAGAGGACATCATTTCAGATTTCTACAAGAAAAGTGAGCTAGCTAAATTTAGATGACTGAAGTGTACATGCCAAAGATTTGTGTATAAGATAGAATGAGAATCTTGAACTGTAAATCTTGAATCATTCACATATTGCACATACTCTACAAGCTTATATAACCCATGACATAAAATGCTAGATGCATTGATTGTTGGACTTTGAGATCTGCAAAAGAACATGAACAACACAAGGAAGAAGAAGAAACTTGGAGCACAACACAATGCAAAATTTATTACAAAGCGAATATACAAAGATAAGTGCCCCATTATGTTTATAGGCATGTATACAATCCAGGGGAGAAAACCTCAAAGAGAGAAAAAAGTGCCCCAGTGGTCCTAAGTGTGTTCACACACATCACTACAAAAATATATCGACAAATGCCCGTTGGGAAGGATGCGGTGAACAAGGAGCTGGCACTCATGTATAACTAAGATTCAAGTTATGTGGAAAGAGATCAATCCACAAAAGGAAGTAAGCCCAAAGCTTTGCAGAAAGCTTCAAACTTCTCCCTAGGTAGATCCTTTGTGAAAAGGTCGACAATATTATCATGTGTGGGCACATATACCAAACACATCTCTCTAGCAAAGAACCTCTCATTGACATAATGATAGTGAAACTTAATGTGCTCAATGCAAGCATGGAATAGAGGGTTCCTTGTAATTGCCAATGCACTCTAAGTTTTTGTAAAGATGATGGTGGCAAAAGACTTACCAACACCCAAACCAATGAAAAGACATTTGAGCCACACACACTCAAAAATCGCTGTGAAAGCTACCCCATATTGAGCATCACAACTAGAATTGGCCATATTATGCTTCTTCTCGCTCAACCAAGATATGCATGAAATACCAAGCATGAAGCAAAAACCATTGGTGGACACATGAGTGTCAAAGCAAACAACCTAGTGAGAGTCAAAAAAAGCATGTAAATATGGTGGTAAAGATCCCCCCTTCATATAAAACAATCCAAGTAGTCAGGTACCACTCAAGTAGCAAAAGATGTGCTTAACCACCTGCCAATGCTTGACACCAAGGCAATGCATAAATTTGCTAATCTCAGAGATAGAAAATTGATATCAAGTGAAGTTATGAATAAGTAAATCAAGCATCCAATAGCCTTATCATAGAGAACAACATCAAATGGATCTCCAGCATCATGAAGACTCAACCATAAACCCTATTTCCATAAGACTACCAATAGGTTTGCAATCTTCATGGCCAAAAAATTGCAATAATTTGTCAAAATATTTTGTTTGATACAAAGTTATTCCCCCATCAACTTGCACAAAATGAATGCCCAAATAATGATGCAAATCCCCCAAATTTGACATCTTAAAAAAGGCATGCAAATCAGCCTTAAAGTTGGGAATATGTTTATCATTAGGACGAGTCAGTAGTACCTCATCAACATATACAACGATGATGAGAATTACATCATCTTCATGCTTAACATATCAGGTGTTTTTACTTGGAATATTCACAAAACCTAGTGCAATCAAGTGTGCATATATCTTTTCATACCAAGCACCTGATGCTTGCTTCAAACCATATAATGTCCTTTTTAGCATGGACACTTTGTTTTCATGCTCTTTTTGCACAAAACCATGGGGCTGAAATACATATAGTTCTTCATGCAAATCACCATTCAAAAATGCAATTTTAACATCTAACTGATGTACATTCCAAACATGATGATCTATAAGTGCGCAAATGCTATAAATGGTGGTCATTTGGCATGTGGGTGCAAAGGCCTCATATAAATCAATGCCTCTCTCTTGAGCATAACCTTTTTCAACAAGGCTAGCCTTATACCTTTCAACTATTCCATCAAGCTTATATTTCAGTTTGTATACCAAATTAGTGCCAATGGCCCTTTTGCATGGATGCAAATCACATAAAGAGCAAGTACCATTCTTCACAATAGCATCATATTCTGATTGCATAGTAGCCATCCAATTTTCTAAATTTTGTGATTCATGAAAAGAAACATCCTCACTCTCATCACAAAGACTAGAGGCAACCATTACAATAGAAATATGATGCAAATGAAGCACTATGAGATATTGAACAAGTATGATATGACAAAGGTGCATCTAATTTTCTATCTCTCAACATTTTGCCCAACCATTTACGCCTTCCTTGCATATAGTGAGTGATCTGCATCACACATAGAAAACCCAATGCTGGTTAAGTAATCAGCAATCCTTGCATGCCATGCACGCGGAGCCTGCTTCAGCCCATACAAAGCCTTTTGCAACCTGCAAACATATTCTGGATGCTTTGAATCTTCATATCCTTGTGGTTGGTCCATATATACTTTTTCTTGTAACTCACCATGTAGGAAAGCATTCTTCACATCCATCTGATGCAAAGTCCATCCTTTTGTTGTAGCTAATGCAACAAGTGTTATGACGGTAGACATTTTAGCTACAAGGCTGAATGTTTCCTCATAATCAATGCCATATGTTTTTGCATAACCTTTAGCTACCAATCGTGCTTTATACCTACTTATGCTACCATCAGCATTATGCTTTACCTTGTAAACCCATTTGCAGCCTATGGATTTCTTTCCTTGCGGCAATGGAACCAGCTTCCATGTATCATTTCCATAAAGTGCAGCCATCTCCTCATCCATAGCTTTTTCCCAATCTGCATTACCAATTGCATCTTCAAAACAAGAAGGTTCAGCATCTTGTATTACCTTTGTCATGTAGGCACAATGGCAAGCCATGTAACTATCATATGTCAATCGTTGCACTGAATTACGCATCCTCCCAGATCTTCTTGGTCTTGGGTCACTTCTTCTTGTATCATCTGCATGTGCCCTTCTTACTCTTGGAGTCTTCACAGAGGGCAATCCAAGTTCCTCATCAAGACTCTTTTCTGAACCGCTTGAATCTCCATCAACATCTTCAAAACCTGCACCTGTTTTACTACCAGCAGAAAGCTTTTCTTTACCTTTCTTGGATGTATTTGATGAATTTGCTGGACTGAAATTTCCACGCAATCTTCCACTCCATGTATTTGAGTTGGAACTATTGCTTGGTGATGCATCCGGTCCAAAACTTGAGATTCTGCACTAGATTTTTCAGCATTTTCTTTGTCATTTGGTTCAAGATTCAGTCCTTCTTTGGCATCTGCATAGAAGCTTGACATTTCATCAAATACCACATCTCTGCTCACCTTCACCTGTCGTGTGAGTGGATTATAACATTTGTACCCCTTTTGCTCAAGGGAATATCCAATGAAGACACATTTTTCTGCTTTCGGATCAAGCTTCATCCTCAACTCATCTGGAACATGTACATATGCAATACAACCAAAAACTTTCAGATGTGATAAGTTTGGCTTTTTACCTGTAAACTTCTCTTCAGGTGTAACTTGATGTAGAGCAGGAGTCAGAGTTCTGTTCATGATGTATACAGCAGTATGCACAACTTCTGCCCAATAACAATGAGGCATATTCTTCTCAGCCATCAAGGCTCTTGCTATTTCTGCAATATGTCTATTTTTGCGTTCAGCAACACCATTCTGTTGTGGTGTGTACCTACATGAAAACTGATGCCGAATTCCATGATTTTTTAGAAAACTGCTGAACTCATTTGACATGTATTCACCTCCTCCATCAGATCTTAATGTTTGAATGTACTTCCCTGCCTGCCTTTCCACCATAACTTTAAAATTCTGGAAGTGAGTAAACACCTCGCTCTTCTCTTTCATGAAATATACCCATACTTTGCGTGTATGGTCATCAATGAAGGTAACATAAAACCTGCAACCACCCATAGATGTGGTCTTTGTTGGACCCAAACATATGTATGTACTACTTCTAGTACATTCTCACTAAGATGCTTGTCATGTGGAAATGATGCTCTTGATTGTTTACCAAATTGACATGCTGCACATACCTTTTGCATTTCTACAACTTTGAAATTTGGTAGTCCATGGAAATCTCCTTTGACTGCATCAGTTTTAGCCTTTGCAAGTTTGCATGTCCAATCCATTTATGCCATATCTCTATATATGCAATAACTCCTGCACCTTTTGCAAACATGGCTACATTCATTTCAGGAATCTTCACATTTAAGGTGAACATCCTACCCACTTTGTTTCCTTTGGCAACCAATCGTCCATCCTGCTTGTACTCTTCTACATATAATCCATCAACATTGAACCTGACTTGTAATCCCTGGTCAACCATTTGTCCAACAGAAACCAGATTCTTCGTTATATTTGGAACATGCAGCACATCATCGAGATGTTTTACCTTTCCGTCCTCCATAGACAATGCTATGTTTCCTGTATGCTCAATAGGATGCGATGTATCATCACCTGTTTCAACATATCCAGGAACTGGCATTTTCTGCAAACTACTAAACCATTCGGCATGACTGGTCATGTGATTTGAAGCACCTGAATCAACATACCAGATATTATCATTTGATTTTGAAACACCAGCAGACATCGTATTCATCATGTGATGTTGAACCATAAACAGCTTCTCAGAATCATCTGCACTTGTGGATGCATAGTTGTTTTGCTGCCTTCTGTTATTTTGATTCTTTAACCTGCAATCACGTTCAAAGTGTCCAAGTTTACCACAATTCCAACATCCTTTACTATCATTACCTGAATCATTTCTTTGGAAATTTCTGTGACCTCTTTGGCTCCCCCTGCCTCGAAACTGTCCTCTTCCTCGTGCATGATTCTGTTGTTGACCTTGGTCTTGGTTATTGTTTCCTCCTCCACTTCCAAAACCTCTACCTCTGCCTCTTCCTCTGCCAGAGTAGAATACCTGCTCAGAACTGGGCTTTCCTTGGGAGTTTGAATCCTCACCAAGATTCTTTTCTTCAATGATTAGCATAGAGACCAAATCAGCAAAATTCGGAATATTTTCCCTGGTCTGTATAGAAGTTCTGAACTGCTTATATGCAGCTCCTAAACCACGAAGGCACACTTCCACCTTATCATCATCATCTACATTCATGCCAATAGATGCAAGTGACTCACATATGCTTTTGATTTTTAGAGTGTAGTCACTTACCGACATGCTCTTTTTCTCCAATGTATGCAGCTCGTTCTTGAGTTGCAATTTCCGTGCCTTTGTATTGGTCTCGTACAAAGTGACCAAATTGTTCCAAGCCTCTTTTGGAGTCTTGGCATCCTGTATGTGTCCAATCATGCTATCCTGTATGCTAACAAATAGCCAATACATTACCTTTCGTGCTCCTTGATTCCATTCCTCATATGCTCTTAACTGTTCTGCAGTCCGATTCCTTTCTGGTAACTGCGGAGCATTTTCATTCTCTCCCTCGATGTACTTCCAGTAGCCTTTTCCCATCAGGAAATTCGTCATTCTGAATCTCCAAGCATGGAAGTTGTTCTTGTCCAGCTTATCGCTCATAAGCTGACTCATTCCATCTGCGTTTGCCATTTCTGCAACAATTCACAACACCACAACACACTAGAAGAAGCACTTCTGCTTGAACACTGTCGCACTATGACGTGACAGTTCGATTTCAGAAAAACATAGTTTTTGTGTACCAATAGTACATGGAATCGCTTGAAATTCTAAATCTGGAATATATGAGTGTCGCCGAACACAACGCAAGTTACAGTTTCTGAAAGTGACCTAGTTTTTCTGTGGGCCCCACCTTGTGAACGGAGGCCATTTGTGAAATCGCTTTTTCTCCACGCCTTGCCGCGTAGTCTTCACCGTCGCCTTCTCCACGAGCTCTCTACAACCACGCTAGCTCTGATACCATGTCACAAGGAAGGAGATAAGGAAGAGAGCTCACACACACACTCTCACTCTCAAGGAGAAGCACACACACAGATTGAGGCAAGGAAGAATGATCTTCTTCTTCTTCTTCTATTACATAAAAGGAATGTACAAGAAATGACCTAAAAACAAGACAGTCCAATATATAAAGACCAGTACATAAGGAAAAACCTAATGTCCGCGAATGAGTGAGCTGGCAAGAAACAAATGTGGCATCACTCTCGGTAGATAAATCTAATAAAGCTCAATGAAGTATCCCTTACATATACCGGCGTGACCACTATACATGTCAGAGAAACAAAAAACTGGTACATGTCATCCTGGATCATCACATGTTGAGCTTGATATCTCAACATTCTACAAGGTGAAGAGAGAGTATGTTATCTCCAAAGATATGCAGAGTACAAGACTTTATATCCAAATCTGAGTATAGAGTCTTGATCCACATGACTTCGTAAGTTGCATTTGCCAAGCCTCTATATTCAGCTTTAGTCAATTAGAGAGCAATAGTAGGTTGCTTCTTGGATGGCCATGAAATGAGCTTTGTATGTACAAATGTAAGATACCCTAAAGTACCTCTCATGTCATCTTTAGAACCTGCCCAATCTGCATTAGAGAATAGATTTATATTTATATCACAGGAATATGGATAACATAGACCTTCATTTGAGGTTCCCTTTAGATACTTGAGTATCTGCTTACTACTTCTATGTGTGGTCCTAGGAGTATGCATGAGTTGACTTAGAACACTTACACTATAACAAATATCTATCCTAGTCAATGTTGCAAAATTTAAAACTTCCCACCAAGCTTTGATAGCTTGTATGTCTTCAATTGGCTCTCTTTCATGAGAAATTAACTTAAAATTTATCTCCATGGGTGTACCTAGTACTTTAGCATTCTCCATCAACTTAGCTAGCATATCATTGATGTATTTCTTTTGAGTGAGATACATAACCTTCTCTATATGTACAACTTCCAAACCAAGGAAGCATGTGATTTGTCGTAGTTCATTGATCTTAAACTCTTCCTTCGTTTGTAGCTTAATCCTCTTGATACCTTCAACATCAATACTTTTGAGTATTATATCATCTACATATACACAAAGTTATATGACTTCTCCATGATTCCTTGTGATGAAGAGTGAAGGATCTGCTTTGCTAACAATGAAACCCTTATCTTGTAAATTGGTCACTAGTATATGATTCCAAGCTCTTGCTTGCTTTAAACCATATAAGGCTTTCCTTAACATGCATACATGTTCAGGAAAATGTGAATCTTCAAACCTAGGGGTTTAGCCATATGTTCCTCTTTAGATATCCATCCATTAAAAAATGCATGCTTCACATCCATTGGATAACATGGCAATATATGCATTTGAACACCATAGTACTCTCTAGCATAATTCCCAAAACACTAGGTCACAACAGATAACTTGTGTGTACAAATCACTTGAGAAAACCTTCTATTTATGGAAGATGGCACTTAATGCTTTACTTACAGCTCATAGCTTGGTAGCAATTGACCTGAGACCTTTTGCACACTTTAGAATAAAGTGTTAAGTGAGCTATAACAAGTTAGTTCATGAATTTAGGAGGAATATACTCAAAGAAATGTGTATAAGAAGTCAGGGGCAGGGGGGTAATCCCGACTTTTCAAGTAGAAGAAGATACACAAACATAGTCACATAGATTTACTCATAGCTCAATATATATAAATACAATGTTTATGAAACTTTGTATGCATGCTTAGCATAGTTTTAGATTTGTATTCCAATTGATAGATTGGTGCACACAAGGAAATGACTTAGAGAATTGGACATACTTTCCTCATTGTACTGTCATAGTGAACAAAGATACATATACCAATGAAAGTGAAGTATAAATGTATTGCTAATTGACATGTGATATAATGAGAGAGTGGAGGAATTCTTTAGTTTCAAATTTTGACATGATTCACTTAAAATGAGTATGATGATGAGCTCAAATCAACTCTATATCCGTTGCTAAAGTGTGTAGTGTATATAATATACACTTTTTCTTGATGAATGTTGATAGATTCCTCCTAAAAGTGATCCAAAATTTTAGGGACTAGTTTGAATCTTGAATTCAAATGGAGTGATGGTTTTGGCTCCTGATAAGTCCATGAGATTCTCTCTTATTATCTCTTTTACTTTTGACCAAGACAAGATATGATATTAACCTAAAAACTTCATTTTGGACTTGCATACAATATTAAGCCTCAAATGTCAAGAGAAATCCGAATGCATAAATCAAGCTCTTAGGATTGATTCATGCACCAACAATCATGGATAAACAAGATGCATTTAGTGTATGGATGATACAAACAAAAGCCTTTGCTTTCAGAACTATACCCAAGAAAAATACATTTCACTACTTTATCATCCGATTTCTTGTGTTGTTGTTCAAGCACTAATGCATATGAAAAGAAATCAAAGACATGTGGATGAGCAATATATGACTTGAAAACATGCCAAGAGTCAAATGGAAATTGTAGTGCTTTGGTGGGACACGTGTTAAGTACATTTGTTTCACACGTAACAGCCTCAATCCAAAAGCTATGTGGTAAAGCTTGAATTTTGACCATAGACCTTGCTTTCTCCATGACAGACATGTTCTTTATTTAAACAATCCATTTTTTTGAGGTGTATACACCATTGTAAACTAATGTTTTATCCCACACTTAGCCAAATATGCACTAAAATTAGAAGACATGGTTTCTTCCCCTTGATCAAAGCATAGGGTGCCTAATTTACATGGTAATAGATTTTTAGCCATAAAAAGAAATTGAAAGCACATAACCACTTAAGACTTTGCTTTCAATGGATACACCCATGCATGGTTGGAGAAATCATCGATACGAATTCATGAAATAAAGGAAGTTTCCAAAAGGAGATGTCTGCATAGGACCATAGACATCACTATGAACAAGTTGCAATTTATGAGTAGCTTGAATTGAACCATCTTTTGCGAAGGAGGAGTGTTGCATTTTGCCCGAAATATAGCCTTCACATACATGTTTACAAGGTTTCCCAAGTTTGGGTAAAGAAGACATCATTTCATATTTCTACAAGCAAAGCAAACTAGCAAAATTTAGATGATGAAAGCATGCATGCCAAAGCTTTGCATTTGAGATAGCATGAGAATCCCAATCTAAGAAATCCTAAAAAAAAAAGTCTATGAGCTTATATAGCCCACAACATAAAATGCCTAAAGTGATAATAGCATTTCCATTTGAGAGACAAGAACTGTACATTTGTCATCAACAAATTCGATAACCAAGGAAATCTTGGCTAATGCTGAAACTGACAACTATTTTTTCTTGATCCTTGGTACATACAAAGCATATGAAAATGTGAAACAACTACCATTAGTACTATTATAATGATCTTACTGACTCCCATTATAGGATACGAGGAGTTGTTAGCACATGTGATAGTATTCCCTATAGGGGTAGGCTCAAGTAAATTGAACAAATTGTGTTGTGAGGTAATATGTTTGGTTGCCCCACTATAAAAGTACCAAACATCTGAGTCTACTTTAGACATATGCTACTCATGAGAAGATGGGTCATAGCTGCATACAATAGTAAATGCCAATTCTTAATCTCAACAAGATTATTAGAATTTGTTTTAGGTGTAGGGGCCTTTGCAACAACCATTCTAGTCCCTTTCTTCTTTGCCTCTTTTGTAGCCAATTTTAGGTAGCTCTTTATGACATGATCATTTCCCTTACAATATTTGCAAAACTATTTTTGATGTTCTACTTTCTTCTCATCTTTGTCTTCCTTCTTTGAATGTGCAACATTAGCATATTTTTGCTTACTAATAGATGAGATCCATTTACCTTTTCCCTTCTGACTAGCTAGGAAATCTTGAATTCCAACATGCATAATGGACTTGTTCTACCCGGATTGATCTTCCTACAACAAAATAGAAATTAAATCCTTAGATGTTACAACATTTGGATTTCCTTTCATCATCAATCAAAGAGTAGAAGAAAAAATCTGCTATGATTTTGGAAGATCATTAAGAATAGAATGCACAAGTGAACTATCTAGCAAGACCATCAACATATAAACTGCTCCTTGAAATCTTTGATCTTTTTCAAAAATTTTATGTAGAATCTCCTTCATTCATATACTCACTCTCCAACTTTTTTTAGAGGTAAGCAACACTAACCTCATTTCTTGTGTGGTATAAAGTGGTAAGTGTATCCCAAGCATCCTTTGCTATTTTGCAAGAGAAAATGTGAGAGATAATGGCATGTTTGATAGAAAAAGCTATAAATGCATGTGCATGAGCATCTCTTCCATCCTAACAAAGTTTCTCTACAGAAGATATCGTAGAAACCATAGCACAAACAAGAATTTGAAGATCATAATCTTCAACTCCATGTACATCATCTTTGATAACTATATTTGTAGGTGTAGTAGGACGTTTTTCAAGACCCCACATAATATTGCATAGATCTTTTGCTACCAATACATGATGCATCATATATGCCCACAATGGGTAATTAGTACCATCCAACCTATCCTCAACAACCAACATATGGAATACATCATTGCTTTTGTCCATGGCCATTGAATAAATACCTTGATGCAAAAGAATTAAAATATCTCAAAAAGTTGAACAAAATTACCCTATCTAGCTCTGCTAAAATTGTCATAGATTTTGAGGTGCTTGTGTTGGCACCAAAACTTGTATATATTTTTGGCACAAAAGGACAAAAATACCTACACAAGCACTACAATGGTGCATTTGGAGGTTGAAACAAGCTCATATCAAAATTTTAATGCCACAAAGTGAAGCCGTTTTGAGCTGTTCATCACCCCAAGTATACACAACAACTTTTTTGCGATTTTCAGACTGTGACTAGAGGGGTGTTGAGGATGCTCGACATGAGTGGGAGACCTTCTCTAATACCAATTGTTTGATATTGAGGTCTATGGAAGAACAAGAACAACATAGGGAAGAAGAAGAATCTTGGATCACAACACAATACAAAATGTATTAGTAAGTGAATGTACAAGGATAAGTGACCCATTAGGGTTATAGACACACACACACACACCACTACCAAAATATATCAAGAATAATAACATCATCATTTGAGAGATCATGGACTGTACATATATCATCAACTAATTTGACAACCAAGCCAATCTTGGCTAATGCCAAAATGGACCACATATTTCTCTTGATCCCTCACACATACAAGGATCTGACAATGTGAAAGAACTACCATGAATAGTAGTCAGAATGATCCGACCGACTCCCATTACAGATAAAAGTTGTTCATGCATGTGAAAATATTCCCTATAGGAGTAGGCTAAAGTGAATTGAAGAAAGTGCACTGCGAGGTAATATGTTTGGTTGCCCCACTATCAAAGTACCAAACATCTGAGTCTACTACAGGCATATTTTACTCATGAGAAGATATGTCATAGCTTCAAACAATAGTAAATGCACATTCTTCATTCTAAAGAAGATTAGCAAACTTTTTTTCAAGTGTAGAGGCCTCTATAGCAACCATTCAAGCCTCTTTCTTCTTTTCCTCTTTCGCAACCACTTTAGGATAACTCTTTGTTACATGATCATTTCCCTTATCTTATTTGCAAAATTGTTTTTCCTTTTCTATTTTCTTATCATTTTTAACTTCCTTCTTTGATTGTGTAGCATTAGCATATTTCTACTTACTAGTAGATGAGCTCCATTTACATTTACCCTTATAACTAGCTAAGAAAGCTTGATGTACAACATGCATAATGGACTGGTTCTACCTGGACCAATTGTCCTCCAAAAAAACAAAGACTAACTCCTCAAATGTTAAGGCATTTGGATTGAATTTCATCATCAATCAAAGACTAGAAGAAGAATACTGATATGATCTTGAAGATCGTTAAGAATTGTCTACACAAATTATCTATGTGGTAAGTTTTCATCAATATAAATCAATTCTCCTCCAAATCTTTGATCTTTGTCAAAAAATTATCCCTAGAGTCTCCTTCACTCATATGTTCACTCACCAACTATTTTCAGAGGTAAGCAACACAAGCCTCATTTCTTGCTTGGTATAAAGTTGTAAGTTTATTCCACACATCCTTTGCTATCATGCAGGGGTGCATGCAAGGGATAATGGTAGGTTTGACATATAAAGCTATCAATGAATGTGCTTGAGCATCTCTACCATCACAATGAAGTTGCTCTATAGTAGGTGGAGCACGAACCACAACATGACTAGGAGATTGAAGATCGTCATCTTCATTGCTTGCAATAACTATATTTGCGAGTGTAGTAGGACATTTTTCAACACTCGGCACAATATTCCACAACCCTTTTGCTACCAATACATGATACATCATATATGCCCACAATGGGTGATTAGTACCATCCAAATTATCCTCAAACACCATTATACGAAATACATCATTGCTTTCAACCATGGCCAATGACTAAATACCATGATGTAGAAAAATTTTTGTAATTCAAAAAGTTGAACAGAAACACCCTAACAAGCTCTGCTAAACTTGTAGCAGACTTCAAGGTGCTTTGTCCTGGAAAACCAAAACTTTTATATATTTTTGGCATAAAAGGAAAGAATTGCCTACACAATTGGTATGATAGTGTGTTTGGAGGCCAAAATGAGCGCAAAACATAATTTTGATGCCACATAGCAAAGTTGTTTTATCACGCTCAGTATGCTTGCAAATTTTTGTCTGATTCTAAGACTATGATTGGAGGGGTGTCAACGATGCCCTAGATGAGGTGGAAACCTACTCTGTAGCAAATTGTTGGAGTTTGAGGTCTATGGAAGCACACAAATAACACAAGGAAGAAGTAGACACTTGGAGCACAACACAATGCAAAATGTATTACCAAGTGAATGTACAAAGATAGGTGACCCATTAGGGTTATAGGCATATATAAAGGCCATGGGAAACCCCCTAAAGAGGGGAAAAAGTGCCCCTGGTATTCCTAAGTGTGTTCACACATATCACAACCAAAATATATCAGCAGTCTACACTTCATGATGCTATCTGAGAGAAGGAAAGATTGTCCTTGGAATACATCAACTAATGTTCACAAATTGGGATGATTACACTTCATGATGTTGTATGAGAGAAGGAAATATCATCCTTGGGCTACATCAACTAATGTTCACAAAGCTAAACATCTTTTACAAGAAGGAATGTATTTTTTAAATGAAGAAAGATCGTGGATAATGCACATGATCGATGGCTAAAGTACTTGTATTATGGCAAGATCTCCTTACAAATGTGTCATCAAGTGACTTATGCACGTGTCCTAACTTTGGTTTTTTCAAATAAGAGACCCACACTTTTTCTAGAAGTTCCTACAAAGCTACTATTACACATGGGTTTTGTTACATGCTTGAAGAAATATGCATCTAGAGGACTCCTCTAGTGAATTTACAAGGCTTCCATGAGTTCCATGATGTGACATGTGAAAAAGAGAAGTGAAACATTCTTGAAACATTTGTGGACCTACTCTTCTTCTCTTCATCTGTTTCCCTAGTCTCTGACTCTTTGCAACATGTTAGAACTTACTTACTACATATACCATCCCTAAGCCTTCTCTCACTAGTAGTTTAGTTTCATTCAACTTGGTTCAATTGTCTACTAGCATACACAATAGGGTGGCCTAATTTCCCTTCATCAGTTGGTTGTTCCAATATACATCCAATTGCAAAATTGGAAGCATCCACATGAATATGGAATGGCTTGTTCTAATTAAGCACTTTGAGTATTTGGGTATAACTCAATCTCTTATTCAATTCATTGAAAGCTTGTTTGTAATCATTGTTCCATTTGAAATGAATCAGGAAACCATAGAACGGTTTGACAATTATGGCATACATGTGGATAAATTGACAATAATATCCACAATGACCCATAAAGACTTGCAGTTCCTTGATCAACCATAGAGACGCATGTCTTAGGATTCAAGCATACTCGATATTGTCTAGATTTGGTGAATATGTGTCTTAGTTCAGGCATGTGCATAGATCTTTGAGAAGAGTAGGTGCAAAGGTCATCAACATAGACTTTCATACTCTTCCTTAATAATTCCTTTAATACATGACACAATAATATTTGGAAAGTGCTTGGTGCATTTTTAGGCCAAAGGCATAACCCTAAAAGCATATACACCCCATTCAATAGCAAAAGTAGTCTTATGCTCATCTTCAAGAGAAATGACTACCTGATTATAGCATGAGAAGCCATTGAGGAAGCTATACACTTCCTTGCCTACTACTTTTATGACAAGATGGTCAGTGGTTGGTAATGGGTAACTATCTTGAATGGTGATAGCATGATATTTTTTCAAGTTAATACAAACCCTAAGTTTTCCATTCTTTTTGGGCACTAACACTAATGAAGAAACCCACTCAGTATGTTCAATTTCATAAATGAATCCTCTAACCAGTAGTTTCTCTACATCTTCCTTAATCTTGGCTAAGTAGACATCATTGTAAGTATATGGCATTTGTTTAGAAGGATTTTCCTCTAGAATCATAGGAGTCAGATGAGAGAAAATCTTTGAGTCTACTCCTTTTAAGTCTTTATATTTCCATGCAAAGACATCTTGAAACTCTTGCAATAATTTGACTAATTCATGTTCTTTTGCCAATGAGACATATTCCGATGAAAGTGCATTTTTCCTCATCATTTTTTGTGGTTACTATTATTTTCTTTGTTTGTTTTTTATTTTCATATGCTTGTGGCTCTCTCTTTGGTGTTTGAATAGCTATCTTTCACTCTCTTATTTCATATCTCTTGAAGTTTTTAGGGACTTTAAAATATTCTCTATGTTGATCCTCTCCTTCTCTATAAGGGTTCTCAAGGTACTCTTCTACTGATAATATGTTGAAATATCCCCTTGTGGTTGTTACTCCAACTTCCTTTGGGTATTTTTCTTATAATTCAAACTCAGATTCAATGATTATGCTTTCATCATCAAAATATTCATAATGCTCTTCTTCATCTTCATCGTATAAGCAGGCTTAGATCATAACCATCTTCATCGATACACTTAGTCATGGTGGTGACTTCCTCATTTAAACATACATCTAGGGTGGCTAGTATTTCCATCCAACCATGAGGCTTACAATCTTCATCAAGAAATATTTATGGCATGTATGGTGGATCCTCAATTGGTATTTCCTCTCTAGTCCAAGGTTCCCAACATTGGAGTCGCTTTTCTTCCCATAGGGCAGCTTTGTAATCCATAACTATGTACCCTCATGCATCCAAGATTGGTCATTGTATCCCGCACTATAGATTGATATTTCATCTTCATCTTTATGGATGGGATTCTATTTGAAAGAAGTAACATCTCTATAGGAGACGTCTTGGAGATTTATTCTACTTATGGTGCCCTGGTGCTAAAGTTATATTGTGTCTCTTCCCTAGCCTTGCGCTACCTTCAACTGGCACATAAAGGGTCTTCTTACTATCATCTCATAATTTTCGGCCTTGCAAACATAATATATGGCTAGGATGTGTTAAAATTCTACTCCATAGGTTTTCAAGGTTACGTTTTCCAGTAACCCAAGTGGGCATTCTACATGGCCATTTGCCAACTACAATTTCATTCTAGTTGGTCTTAATGCAAGTTTTCCCCATTTTTCCCAAATCCTTTGTGGCAATGCCAACTCTTGCACATTTATAAAGGATAGATTTAGTCATGTAGGTTTTGTGTGTTATTGGAAGGCACGTGTGACCCTCATCACCCTCACTCAAATCTCTTACCTTTTCTACATGCATTTTTACTGTAGTGGCTTCATCATAATCTTTATCCTTTTCCTTGCTAGTATTCTGACTTTAAGCTAAGAGGCTAGTTTTTCCTATAGTTGACGTTTGACTTGAAATAGTTCTTATAAGGTTAATGAGCTACATATTCTAGCCTTCTTTAGCTCTTTAGTGTTCCAAACACTTCCTCTAATGTTCTAAAGTCCTTACATATTAGTGTGGGAGCATGAAAGAAATTTGACTTCTGCTCAAGCATCGTACTCTCCCATATAATTTGGAAGTGTGGTCAAGCTAACATCTATTTCAAAGCTTCAATCAGACATGTTTTCCATTTCTAACTCCTTTTCTATCATTGGTTGGTTTAGAGAAGCGTCTGATTCAATGAAGGGAGGAGACCCCCCTTTGTTCTTCTTCCATTCAAAGTCTAGGACTTTGGTGCATGGATCTTGTGGCCAAGATGCTTCTACTTTTGGGATTGAGTTGATCTCATTGGTCACCAATTCTAGTTCCCCTTTTTCTAGGCTTGGCTCCTCTTGTGTTGTCTGGTTAGGATAATACTTCCATAGACATTCTTGAAATTTGTTCTTGGTAATTATTGTTTCTAGAATGAATGGTATTTGTTTTTCTAGTGTGGTCTAAGAAACTTTAATTAGTTTCTTGCATAACTCTAGTCTCTCGGCATGTATTCTTCATTATGACATCTTTTTCTGTCTTTATGTAAACCTTCTTTGTAGGTTCCTTAGTCATCAACAAATTTTTCTCTGCTTCAACTAGTTTCTTCATCCGCTTATTCTTTATCTTTTCCCTTCTAGTGTTCAATTTTTTAGCCTTCCTTATTTTAGAACTTTTTGACAACTCTTCAGAGTCTTCTACCACCATTGGTGAAGATTCTTTTCTTTCTCACGCATGGATATTTTAGACATATGTTCAGTAACGGTCTCTTATTTCTCCTTGGCTTGGGCTCGTGTGACTTCTTTAAGAGGTACCACACACTCTCTATCACTTCCAAATGACTCAATTTCTTGGACCACATTGATTTGAGTAGTTGAAGATGATTTGGCAAGTTTTTTTAGGACAATCTCAAAAGAGATGTTCCTTTCCACATTGGTTACAATATCCTTCCCAAGGCCTCGAAGGTGGTGGGTGGGGCATTATGCATTCCCTAATGAAATGATCCTCTCCACATCTATAACATGGTCCTCTCAGTGCTAGTGGTCTTACTACTTGTCATACTTGGGTTATGGATCTAGGTGTAGCATACATCACATTGGCATATTTAGACACATAATGATTTTTGTTCAAATTTTCTTTAATACACCTATTGGCTCTCTGTAAAAAAGAAATGGGTGGTTTTTTTGAAAAATTTTGTGTGCTCCTAATCCGCTTCTCTTCTTTTCTTCTTTCCTTCTTTCCTTTCTGCTCTTTGTCCTTCTGAATCTCTGAGTCTCTACAACAGAGACCATATACATACTTCAATAACTCAAAGAAGTGGACATACTAAGAGCAATATACTGGAAGAGTGAATAGTGATCAATGTATATGATAAAACTTGATGTAAATGTATTGCTAAGTAAAGTATGATAAATAGAGGTGTTGGAGGACTCCAAGAGCTTATAGATAAGCACAATATTCACTCCAATGAGTGTTATTTGCTGATTGATTAACCACAACTAAGTGGACAATGTATATGTACACCTTTTAAACTTGATTGTTGGTTGGATCTACCTAATATTCCTCCATGCTTTTAGGAGTTACATTTGAACTTTAATTCAAATAGATTCATGGGATTTGGATCTCAATACATCATGGGATTCTCTCTTTAGTTACTCTGTACTTTTGGAGAAAGTAATATCATGTGTTAATCTTAGAAATGAATCAAATAAAACATGTGTATACTTAAGGCTTTACTTCAAGAGCTCATTGAAGTCCAATACACATGTTCAAGTACTTAGGCTTGCCATATGCACTAGCATTAACCAATCATAGAATTATCTTACAAAAAATCTAGAGGAAATCAGCATAATCATGGAAAGGATACAACCAATTGTGATTCAAAAGCCCATTCTCACTTTGGTGATGAAGTAAGAATTACAATTTTGCCAATTGGAGCCTAGCAAGAGGAGTGCACACGTAGAGATGCTCATTGAGGCTCAAATAATGCTAAATTCTATTAATGAACAAGAATTTTAGGTAGAAGAGCTCATGATAAAAGGGTCAATGAAGAAATAGAGATAAGCTTTATCATACCTGAAGTAGTGGATGTGTCCAAAATATTTTTTGAGCCAAGTTCAAGAGACAAGATGGAAGAAAGAATGTAAGAATGATCAAGGGCCTTCCATGCAAGACATAAATGATAATAGGCATTTTCATTTTGTGGAATATCTTCTAAATGAGTGTGTTTCATAGACATACCTTTCTCCAAATGATGATAATGATTTATTAGACCTTTTGCAATCCACTAAAGCGTACAAAAGATAATCAGTAGTTAAAAAACACTTTATTTTGATTTCTAGTAGTGAAAATACAGAGGAGGACACCAATTGTTCCACACTTATGGAAGAAAGTGGCCAAGCATGTGGATCGAAGCACGACTCAAGCCAAGAGCTCAAATTCTAAACTAGAAATAAATAACATGATTTTAAAGCAAGTGTTAGTTGACAAGGTAGGGCAATATAGCGAAGGAGATGATGGTCCTACATGCCTACCTATCTTGTCTAATAGGTGTACTAGCAAATTCATTTTAGAAAGTGGGAAAAATGTAGCCATATCCACCGAATCCCTTCAAGAAAAGGGGAAAATCTACACTACATCCAACTCATTTGATTTTTTTTTTGGTTTTTGGTCACGTTGGGCATTCTATTAGATTGCTAAAAAATGCAAAATTGACCACATGCAAAATAGAGTTTGACCATACTCTAGCAATCTTTAACTTCAATCAAGCCACAAATTATGAAATGATCTAGGTAAATTGTTCATGCATAATTGAAAGTGGGAAAACACTAGAGTAACAATGCTCTCTACCTACAACACTTAGGGATTACTAATAGAATCAATTTACATACTTTCGAACATTGATATATCCCTGCCATCCAATGGAACATAGTACATCATGATGTATATGATTTTTCTTTGGGTAAATCATTTGATTTGGATTCTTGGAAGGAGGAAGAAAAACTCAAAGAGAAGATTGAGGAATGATAGGAAGAAATATTACAAATTTTGTGATTCAAGATAGATGCATTGACAATCCAAAAAGGTTTCCCCAAAGATTCAATGATGAAGAATTTGAACCACATGGTTAGATGAAAATCTTAGCCATTACGGATATATCTATTAATGAAATTACAATGGCCAAACATTAATATACAAAGGATTATGAAATTACTAGATTGTTAAGGAAGTGACAAAGGAAGATCAAAATTTTAGTTCTTGAAGAAAGTTTTGATGATGATGATTTAGAATCCACCATTATGGAACATAAACTTGATATGAAAGAAGAGTTCTTGATGAAAATTCAAGTGAACGATTGTATATGGGACCTTGTAACTTACATGTATACTTTATAAAAAGTAGAGGAACCTAATAAAGTAAGTATTACCTCTGGATATAGGAGATTCAATGACTTTGAACCTCTCAAAAATTTCAAACATTATGAGGTAGAAAGTCAAAAGATCATTGCTATATGACCAAGGAGAGGATTCATGATAGGACATGCATATGAAAACCAAGATTTAAAGAAGAAATTGGTTGTCATCATTGAAGATAATCAAGAAAAGTTTTAAAGAGAGGAGTCATGATAGGAGAGGCGTATGAAAACCAAGATTTGAAGAAGAAATTAGTCTTCATAGTTGAATATAATGAAGAAATTGGTTGTCTATATGGATAGTGATGTATCAAAAATACTAAGGCTCAATTGAAACAATTTTTTCAACAATATAGAGATGTATTTGCATGATCCTATAAGGATTTAAATGGCATTGACCTTGTTTGCTACACTTATGTCCGTTGAAGCAAACTAGAGTTCGGGGAATGTGGATTTCTAGATAAGATTAATAAGCAATTGGTGTTTCTATTCCCAATACCACAAATTATAACTTTTGAATACAAAACTCCACACATAGACAATTTGCTTCCTTAAAATTACTACAAGTAGCCTTAGGAAAAAACACACAAAGAGATCAAAACAATATAGATTTGGCATTGAAAACAACAAAGCTTGTATTATTGAAGTTGGCTTAGAGGAGTCATGAAATCGTACAACAATTTCTTCTATAAGGCTGAGTTCTCTCTAAGGTTCAAGGGAGACATCTCCCTCTCCTCAAATAAGGGATGGGAACAATTATACAAGAAAGGATTGCTCTTCTCCAAAATTCCTAACGACTAATATTTTGCTATTTACAATCAACGTAAATTCCAAGAGTAAGGGTCTGCACGAATGGCATGCTAAAAACCATCAAATATGTGCTCATAGGATTTCTATGGCATCTGATGCTAAATCCTCTAAACGAAGGACATGTATGTATAAAAAAATATTTTTAGCCAAAATTGAAGAGGAGATAGATAAACTCTTAGAAACAGGCTTTATCTATGTGATTAACCACACGGAATGGGTGTCCCCCATTGTGGTTGTGGCCAAAAACAGTAGTAAGATAAGAGTGTTGCAAAAAATTTCAAGAAGGTAAATGTAGCTATTATCAGGGATATTTATCTACTACCCATCACTAACCATCTTTGGAAAGAGTATGTCGCCTTGCAATACATGACGTAGTCCTACACTTTCAAATTATCAATCTACAGAGAGTAGACCTCAATCTCATTGTAGTCAAAGGCAATAAGCAGATGAGATGGATGTGCACCAACATGAGTAGGTAATGAATATCTCACATTAGCGCTCCAAGGAGGTTCCCATTATGATTTAGCTCACCAAGCCCCATAATCTATCAAGTCCATGGATCCACGATCACTCCTTCCAGAATTCATGATAGGATATCCTTTCACAATAGTGTATCCTTACATGATATTGTATCTTTACAGGATAGAGTGTCCTTACATGTTATGGTATTCTTACACGATAGATTATCCTTACATGATAGGGTATCCTTACACAATAGGCAATCAAGAAGTCCTTAACAAAGAATGATCAAGTTCCCTTTGATGATAGCCAATAGGAAGTGCAGTGGCGATGGACCATAATGGATTCTCATTTGCAAGAGCTCTGCAATGATGCCCTCACAATAGAAAACCAATCTCTAGATTACCATCATTATGCTCTACAAAAAACTATATTCTATGTATATTTACCCATTACATAGAGAGCACGAACTTGGTTTTCCTACAAAATGTGATCAAACATTGAGTTTATGGCTGAATAGGACATTATATGTGTTATGAAAACTCTAAGTGTGAACCACCTTTATTTCAAGTTGAGGGCATGAGGCCACTTCGCACTCATCTAGTGGGTGCATAGAGAAAGAGAGAAGATATATATTTGGTTGTAAGGTTGGGTGGAGAACAAGAGGATGTCTCACGATTTTCCTAGCAGTTTCCACTTAGTTATTTTTATTCATGTCTCGAGCTTCGTGCTAAGTCCCCTTACATGAAAAAAAGGCAATGAGGAGCTCATCAAGGACCTGTTAGAACATTGGTATAAGAGTAGTTTCAAATTCTATTAGTATTTTTCCAACCATGGCAACTGTAGAGAAGCAAGCCCAACTTTCATCTGTAGCAGTTCCTCAAGTCATGGAAAACCCAAAAGAAAAAAGAAAATAAGGAAAATAAAAAAGAGGTAGATATGCAAGATGTTGAGGAGGAAATGGATTTATATGATGAGTTTATTACTCATGCTCAACATCGTGCCATACAAGAAAGAACCACAAAATTAGAATCTATTTTAGACAGCATGACCTCGGCCTTCAAGCAGTTAAAATGCCCCAAACACAGTTTGAACGTGAGGTCTCTCATGATACTTCAGTCATGGTTCAAAAAGAATAAGAGCTTGATCCTATGCCCACTATACCTCTTACTACTCTCAAGGGAAAGCATCCTAGGGATACACCTTAGATCAAAGACCTCAAGTTGCCTACCTTCATGGGGGATGATAGAGACCGCAATAAGGATGCAGTATACAAAGTGCACTAACTTACATCAACTTAAAAAAACCCCACCCGAGTATCGTGTGCTTCAAGTGTGTTTATCGCTTGGACCTCGTGCACACAAGTGGTGGATGAGTTTGAAGGAGGTGAAAGCTATTCCCCTAGATTGGTCTCAATTTGAAGCTCCTTTTCTAAAAGAGTTTTTGCCTGAGAATGAGGAAGACTATAGTTGGGATGAGTGGGATAGAGAGGAAGACCATTATTTATTTACCTTTCACATTATCATGAGATTGTACTAAAGCTAAATGGTTAAGATGATTTTCAAAAGGTATATGAGTTTGTAAGAGGGCTTGATAAAGCCATAAAACTTGAAGTACAATGTAATGCTCCTAAAACTTTAGAATATGATATAAGTATGCCCAATTTTATGAGGATAATAGTCATGTTGCTATGGACATTGAGCAAACTTTGAGACCTATGCAAGTTTAAGAAATGGGTAGTCCCAGGAAAGATCAAATTCATGGTTAAGAAACCATGAGGCCCTAGAATTTCCACATATCATTTTGAAAATCCCAAGAAGGATAAGTTATGCTTGAGATGTTTATCTCCCAACCACTCTCAGTGGAATTTCTCAGTACGAAAGAGGGAAGAAAGGAAACAAGGAACAAGGACAAGTAAAGCCTTAGAAAAAGGCAAAAAAAGTAGTTACCTAGTGCAAACACTTCCTATTCATGGTAGTTCTAACTGCAAAGAAGTGGAAGTTATGCATGGGGGTGTTGAGCATATGTGTTTTTTAAATCAATCTATGTGGTCATAGTAGTTTGGACCCCATGATTCGGTTAAACTTCATGGTCATGTTAACGAGACTATAGTATGGATCATGATTGATGACTTTGCATAATTTTATCAACTATGCTCTAGTCAAAAAGCTTAAGATTCCCCAACAAACCAATACACATAAATACATTGTATCTATGATGCAAGGGAATGAAAAAAGAGTATGGGATACTATGGTACCCAATTTGGAAATCCAGATGCAAGGATATGTTGATCATTTGGATATCCAGATAACGAAGATGGAAAGAACAGTTCTAGTTTTGGGCAGAGAATGTTTATGGGGTTTGGGAAAAACACTTAAATGTAGTTATCAAAACAATACTATTGAATTTGTTAAATCAAGATGTAAATTTTTTATTCAAGGTGAAAGGGATGTACCTAGTACACCTCTTATTTCATGCATGCAGTTAGACACTTTATTTGATCATATAATGTGTAGGTCATTTATGCTTTATTTGTATGAGATGCTCATCAGCCTATTGATGACTTGGACACTTCATATGTAACTTTTTTTCAGCATAATGTAACTAAGGATAGCTCTTACTATTATTCGTTCTTTCCTAAAAGAGTAGTTAAAAATTTTAAACAAGTATGTTTCAATATAAAGGTGTATTTGTTGTTGATTTACCCAAAGGGTTTCTCCTTACTAAGGAAGACATTGACCATGCCATAGATCTAGTTGCTAACACTAAACCCATTTGTAAGCCTCCTTACAGAATTAGTTTAGCTTAGCATCAGGAAGTAGAAAGTCAAATACGGGATTATTTAGACAAAGGATTCATTAGACCTAGTAATTCTCCATGGGCATCACCAATGCTCCTAGTAAAGAAAAAATATGGCTCTATGAGGCCTTGTATTGACTATAGACCATTAAATAAAGTAATAGTTAAGAATATATTTTCAATGCCTAGATTGGATTATCTATTCAACGAGTTACAACAAGCTAAGTATTTCACTAAGCTTGGTCTGAGATCTGGTTATCATCAAATACACATAAAATCAGATGATATACCTAAGACTGCTTTTAGGACTAGGTATGGCCCTTACGAGTTTTTTGTGATGCCTTTTGGTCTTACTAATGCTCCAACCAAGTTCATGACTCTCATGAATAGTGTTTTGAGGTCTTACTTAGGCAGTTTGTCGTTGACTTTCTCGATGATATACTCATCTATAGAAAGTTTGAAGATACACCTTTGGAGCACTTACAGTGCGTTTTCCAAGTGTTACGAGAAAATTCCCTTTTTGGTTAAAGAGACAAAATGTGAATTTTTAAACAAGAAGTTTTCTTGATATCTTGGCCATATCATCTCCAAACATGGAATTTAGATGGATTTTGGCTATTATGGAATGAATTCACCGTTGAAACTTAGAAGAACTCTAGGTCTTCCTAGGATTGTCCGAATTCTACCGCTGATTCATCAAGAATTATGCCAAGATAGCTATTCGGATGATGGACCAACTTAAAGGAAAAGGGAAAGCCTTTCACTGGGGAGATTAACAAAGAAGAAATATGGAAATTAAAGGTAGCAATAGCTACAACTCCATTATTATAGATAATAGATCCCAATCAACCCTTTGTGGTTGAGATTGATGTGAGTGATTATGCTATTGGAGTAGTTTTGATTCAAAATGGTCAACTAGTAGCATTTGAAAGTAAGAAATTAGAACCAAATCAACAAAATTACTCTGTCTATGAGAAGGAGTTGTATGCTAATATCCATGCTTTAAAGAAATGGTGTCATTATTTGTACGGTGCCAAAGTTACGATAGTGTTTGATCAAGAGAGCATTAAATGGATCTGTAATCAAACATACCTTAAAGGTCATAAGGCTCGATGGGTAGAGACCTTTTAGAAGTTTGATTATGAGCTTAGAAATAGGAAGGGAAAGTTCAATGTAGTGGCTCATTCACTTAGCCACATGCCTATGCTCAACGAACTGAGTTTTACTCAGATCACTAGTGAGCTACTTGAGTCCATTAGAGGAAAATGTTGGCTTGATCCTACACAATCTAAGATTTGGGAAGCCATACAGAGAATGGGGATCGTGATACATGGATTGGAGTATCGACGGGTACTCAAGAAGGATTCAAGTGGAAGAATTATAGTATCTGTGATGGATATTTGTTATATAAGAGTAAAGTGTGTGCTCCTAGAGACACTGAGATGAGATGTCAAATTTTGTATGAGTGTCATGACATACCTAGTGCAAGACACCTAGGAGTTAACAAGACTTATGATCTTGTTAAGAGGAAGTTTTACTTGCCTAGAATTCACAAGGACATCCTAGAGTATGTGCTTCAATGCACCAAATGCCAGGTTAATAAAGCTGGAAGGTTGATGATTGGAGGACTGCTCCACCCATTTGATATTCCCAATGGGAAGTGGGAGAGTATCTCCATGGATTTCATAGTTGGATTACCTAAGACATAGAGAAAGCACAAATCTATATGGGTAATTTGGGATAGGTTAACCAAAATGGCTAGGTTTATTATGACACATACTACAGTGAAAACACCCGAGTTGGCTAGACTATTTGTAGACAAACTATACCAGGTATATGGTCTTCCCTTAGACATAGTTTTTTGATAGGGATAGGAAGTTTACTAGTCACTTTTGGAGAGCAGTCTTCAAAAGTTTGGACACAAAACTTAGCATGAGTATAGTTGATCATCTACAATCAGATGGGCAAATAGAGAGGGTTAACCAAATCCTAGAGGATATGCTTCAAGCATATGTAAATGAAAGGCAAACTAATTGGGAAGGGTACTTACCTATAGTAGATTTTGCATATAATAGTGCCAAGCACTCTTCCACAAGGCAAAGTCCATTCATGCTTATGTATGGTTTTTAGCCAAGAGCTCCTTATGAAGTTGGTTTACAGAATGAGAGAGTTGATTCTGCAAAAGATTTCTTGGAAGAAATGAATGATATGCTTAAACTTGCTAAAGATAGTATTAGAAAAGATCAAGATAGAGCTAGAGCCTATACTGACCCTCATAGAAGAGAAATCAACTTTGAGGTAGGTGATCAAGTTTATCTTAGAGTTCCTTCTAGGTCTGAAACCATGAAGATGGGACCTTGTCCTAAACTATCTCCTAGGTATTGTGGTCCATTTCCAACACTTAAGAGAATAGGTTAGATGGCGTACCAACTCCAACTTTTGGATAGTGAGGTTATCAAGTCTACTTTTGTTCAATCTATTCCACATGAGCCTAAGAGCATACTACATACTCAAGAAACATAGACGAGGATTCATCTATATCAAGAGTACCGAGTTAAGTGGAAAGATAGTTCAAAAGATAGTGCTACATGGGAGCGGGTTAGTACACTTCAGAGATAGTTTCGCACCTTTATGAAGACTATCCAAGAGTCTTCTTAAGGGGAAGGATATATGAAACACTATGGAGAGATGACCACGTTTACCAGGTACTTGGGGTTTAGTGGAAAAAACACATATATTCTTTCTCTTTCTCACCTATACCTTCCATGACTAGGTTTAAGGACAAACCTGAACTTAAGGGGAAGGAAATGTTATGATAACTCTAGGTGTGAACCGCCTTTATTGGAGGTTGAGGGCATGAGGCCACTTAGCACTCATGCACTAGGTGCATGGAGAAAGAGAGAAACTATATATTTGGCTATAATGTTGGGTGGTGAACAAGATGGTCTCTCACAATTTTCTCAATGGTTTCCACTTAGTTATTTTTAGTCATGTCTAGAGCTTCATGGTAAGTCCATTTACATGCAAAAAAAGGCAATGAGGAGCTCATCAGGGGCCCATTAGAACAATATGTTTTATTAAATAATGTATATACAAGTGTCCCACGGCCATTTGTCCTTTCATATGGACACTAATGGTAAAAATCTCCCACCGAAGGCCAATATGGACAAAGTGAAATATAGGAGAAAAAATAAATATCGATAATGGATGCCTGAGTGTAAGTATAAAAACTATACCTCGCACCTGATGGGCATATTACAAAGTGTAAAAGTAACTATGCAAGACCATGAATCACGTAACTCCCATCTAGTGACAACAATGTTGAAAGATATCCTA
The DNA here is from genome assembly GCA_020310875.1 of Ceratopteris richardii. NCBI lineage: Eukaryota > Viridiplantae > Streptophyta > Polypodiopsida > Polypodiales > Pteridaceae > Ceratopteris > Ceratopteris richardii. Next base: position 94,980,141 of record CM035429.1, read on the forward strand.
TGGTAGAGCTTTAGCCAAAGCATCTACAACATTAACTTGAGTATGAAACTTCTTAATAACAATGTGATCAGTGGCTAAGAAATCTCTAATAAAGTGATACCTCACCTCGATGTGCTTGGTCTTTGCATGATAGACTGGATTCTTAGCCAAATTGATGGCACTCTGACTATCACTAAGC
>CM035429.1:94985318-95012818 GCA_020310875.1 Ceratopteris richardii
GATTGGACACATACATGATTTACATACATCAATGAATGTATTGGAAACCTTGGAGCGGCTTTGCTCTACATCCATGGAATCTAGGAAGATATAATTGATGAAGGACGTCAACAACCTAAGGAAATCATCAAGCAACAATATCAATCATCTCATTTTGAGGGTAAAGGAATCAAATGATGCATTATGTTCCATTGGTTGCCATATTGATCATGATCACCTAGTAACTTATACCCTCAACGGATTGAGGAATGATGAAAAATGGAAAGAATTCACCACTTTGGTTTATGTAAGAAACAACCTACCAGATTTTGAGCAACTTGTGGCATTGTTCATAGAGGAGATGAACATTTGAGGTAGAAAATCAAGGGGCAATGAGGGTGAAGTGTTTTATGCAAGTAAAGGTAGGAGCAAAGGAAGGGGACAAAGCAGGGGAAGAGGAATACAAGGAAGAGGCCAAGGTTAAGAGCAAAGAAAAGAGCAACGAGGCCATTCCTCAACACAAAGAGGAAAGGGAAGACATAGAGGAAGAGGAGGAAGAAAACTTTAATCTAGTGATGGATGTAATTCAAATGATTGCTACATATGTGGAAAGTATGGCCATTACACAACGAATTATTATCAAGTAGGCAACAATCAAAGATACAAATCATATAAGGTACAAGGTAACTATGCATCTACTTCCTCAAAAAGTGATAATGAAAGCATGCTAGTTATGATGCAAATTTGAGATCATAGAAACCATGTGTACAATACATGGTACATAGATAGTGGATGCAGCAATTATATGAGCTACAACAAGGACTTGTTCTCCAACATGTAAGTTCCATCAACCAAGATCCATGTAGAAACGTTTGATCACACCCCCCACACTATCACACACATAGGTGATTATGTTGGATGGATCACAGAAGGCAAAGTGATTGAAGGGTGCATTGCATGTACCCACTATCACAAAGAACCTTGTGTTAGTGGGACAGATGGTGTAGAAGGGCTATCAAGTCAAGTTCAATCAAAGAGGTTGTTTTGTGGAGAGCTCCAAGGATGGATACAAGGTGATTGCAAGAGGAAAGAAATAAGGAAGGCTCTTCAGACTTGAGGTAAAGCCAAACCCTAATCATATAATCTATTTCTCATTTGGAAATCAAAGGATTACAGAGATCAATCTTTGGCACAAGAGGATGGGGCATATTAATTTCTAGGGGATGAAGAATATGGAGAAAATGAAGCTTGTGCAAGGACTACCAAGCTTCAACTCACACATTTTGAAGCACTTATGTGAAGCATGTCATTTAGGCCAGTCAACAAGACTACCTTTCAAGAAGAGGAACTGTGTGAGGCAACACTTCCTCCACTTGATTTGCACAAATGTGTTGGCCCAAAAAAGGAAACTTGATTGGAGTTAATAGGTATTTTGTGACATTTATAGATGCTTGTAAAAGGATGACATGATTATATTACATGAATCATAAGTGCAATGTGTCTTATTTCTTCAAGATTCAAAGAACAAATTGAAAGAGAATTTGGAAGGTATGTCAACTGTCTTAGATCGAATGGAGGGAGAGTACTTCTCCCATGATTTTTTTTATTTCTTACAGAACAATGGCATCAAAAGGCAAATTATATGCAGGTATACATCCCAAAAAAATGGGGTTGCAAAAAGAAAAAACAGGTATATCGTAGAATGTGCTAGAACAATGATGAAAGAGATGAATATGCCAAATTGGTATGATGTAGCCACTATTGTAATTTACATCATGAATATAGCTCCAATTTTAGGTATAAACTTATCTATGTCAAGAGAAAGGAAATAATAAAGAGAGCTCTCACACACTCTCACATACAAAGAGAGGAGGAGCACACATAGACTGAGGCAAGGAAGAATGATCTACATCTTATTCTTCTTCTATTACATTAAGAGAATATACAGGAATGACCTAATACAACAATACAATGAGTACAATAGATGAAGAGGAGTACATAAAGAAAACCCTAATGTCCTTGAATGAGTGAGTTGGCAAGAAAAAAAAATGTGCCATCACTCTCACTAGATAAATTTGGTACAACTCACTAAAAGTGTCCTTGAAATATATTGACATAGCCACTACATGTGAGAGAGATGAAAAAGTGGTACATGTCATCCTTGATCATCACATATTGAGCTTGACATCTAAAAACTCCCCTTCAAGCTCAACATCATGTCTTGTAATCCAAGAGTCTTTCGAAACCTCTTCTCCTTGCTCCAAGTGATTTACTGAAAATATTAGAAACCTTCTCATATTCCTCACATAAACAAGATCAATATCACCTACTAATACCTTTTCTATGATGAAGTGATAATGTACTTTGATATGCTTTGTTCTAGCATGAAAAATAGGATTTTTTGCTACTGGATGCTACTAAAATTATTGCAATAAATGATGATATGCTTTTCCACTTCCACAACTAAATTTGAAAGTAGCATCTCTAGCCATGACTCTTTGCATGCTGCTATGGCATCACCTCTATACTCAGCCTCTATACTCGATAAAGCAACAATGGGTTGTTTCTTACTAATCCATGTAACAAGTACATTTCCAAATGAGAATAGAAATCCACTAGTAGATCTTCTATCTCGAATACGACCAACCCAATCTACATCGGTGTATCCATGAATTTGCAATTATGCACCAACTTCATAAAACAATGCATAATATAAAGTAGCATCCACATAATCTAGAGTGCATGTCAAAGAATCTAAATGTGTTTTCTTGGGAGCCTGCATAAATTTACTTTGAAGTCCTACGGTGTAGCTTAGACTAGGTCTTGTAATTGTGAGATATATCAAACTTCCTATAATTTTCCTGTACATAGTAGCATTTTCCAATGCTTCACATAATGTAGTATCCAACTTCGAATTCTGATCTAATGGCATAGAAATTGGCTTACAATTAGCCTTACCATACCTTTGCAAAAAACTCAAGGCATATTGCCTTTGTGACATCCATATACCAATTTATGCATGTATAAACTTAATGCTCAAAAAGTAGCGTAGCACACCAAGATGTTTCATGTCGAATTCTTGCATAAGGAGTTGCTTTACCTCTTTAATGATTTCTTCATTATCACCACCTACAATAGAGTCATCAACATAAAAAACCACGATCATGATGCCGTCATCACCCCTTCTTGCATATAATAAATGATATGCATCACACATAGAAAATCCAATGGTGGTTAAATAATATGCAATCCTTGCATGACAAGTAGGACTGTTTAAGCCCATGCAAAGCCTTTTGCAACTTGCAAACATATTTTGGGTGCTTTGAATCCTCATATCCTTGTGCTTGTCCATGTATACCTCTTCTTGCAACTCCACATCTAAGAAAGCATTCACATCCATCAGATGCAAAATCCATCCTTTTGTTGTAGCCAATCCAACAAGTGCTCTAATATTAACCATTTTAGCTACAGGGCTAAAAGTTTCCTCATAATCAATGTCATATGTTTATGCATTTATTTTTGCTACCAAACATGTGTTATACCTACTTATGCTACCATTAACATTATGATTTACCTTGTAAACCCACGTGTAGGCTATGGGTTTCTTTCCTTGTGGCAATGGAATGAGTTTCCATGTTTTCGTTTCATAAAGTGTAGCCATCTCTCATCCATAGCTTTCTCCCAATTTGCATTTCCAATTTCATCTTCAAGACAAGAAGGTTCAACATCTTATATTACCTTGGTCATGTAGGCACAATGACAAGCCATGTAACTATCATACATCAATTGTTGCATTGAATTTTGCATCCTCCGAGATTTTCTTGGTCTTGGGTCACTTCTTCTTGTTGTATCATCTACATATGCCTTTCTTACTCCTAGATTCTTCATGGGGCAATCCAAGTCCCTTGTCAAGGCTCTTTTTTGAACCACTTGATTCTCCACCAAAACCTATAGATTTTTTATTACCAATAGAATCCTTTGTTGGAGTTACATGTCTGCGGAAGCACATGAACATCACAAGGAAGAAGAAGAAGAAGCTTGGAGCACAACACACAATACTGAATGTGTTACCACTAGAATGTACAAAGATAAGTAGCCCATTAGGGAAATAGGTCTATATACAAGCCGGGGGAAAAAACCTCCTAAAGAAGGAAAAAAGTGCCCCGACGGTCCTAGAGTGTTCACACACATCAATACCTAAATATATAACCAAATCCCCCCTGGGAGTGATACAGTGAACAAGGAGCTGGCACTCATGTATAAGGAAGTGCCAAGCTATGTGGAATCAATCCACAAAAGGAAGTAAGCCCAAAGCTTTGTGGAAAGCTTCAAACTTCTCCCTAGGTAGAGCCTTCGTGAAAACGTCTGCAATGTTCTCCTGCGTGGGCACATATGCCAAGCTGATCTCCCCAGCAAAGAACCTCTCCTTGACATAATGATAATGCACCTCAATGTGCTTAGTGCGAGCATGGAACACAAGGTTCCTCGCAACTGCCAATGCACTCTGACTGTCAGTGAAGATGGTGGCAGAAGACTGACCAACACCCAAATCAGCCATAAGGCATTTGAGCCACACACACTCAACAGTCGTTGTGAAAGCTGCCCTATACTCAGCCTCACAATAGGAAGTGGCCACAGTAGGCTGCTTCTTGCTCAATCAAGATATACATGAGCTACCAAGCATGAAGCAAAAACCACGGGTGGACACACGAGTGTCATAGCAACCAGCCCAATCACTATCAGAGAAAGCATGCAAATCTGGCAGTAGTGATCCCCCCTTGGGATAAAACAATCTAAGTAGCCGGGTACCACTCAAGTAGCAAAAGATGCGCTTAACCACCTACCAATGCTTGACACCTGGGCAGTGCATAAAACTGTTCATATGTGAGACAACAGACTGAATATCTAGGTGAGTAATGCATAAGTAAATCAAGCATCCAATAGCCTGCTGATAGAGAACAACATCAAATGCATCTCCAACATCATCAAGACTCAATCATAAGCGTGTCTCCATAGAAGTGGCAATATGCTTATAGTCTTCAAGGCCAAAATGTTGCAATAATGTGTCAATATATTTTGTTTGACACAAAGACATTCCACCATCAACTTGCATAAATTGAATGCCCAAATAGTGATGCAAATGCCCCAAATCAAACATCTCAAATGCGACATGCAAATCAGCCCTAATATCAGCAATATGCATGTCATGAGGACCAACGAGCAACATTTCATCAACATATACCACAATGATCAGAAGCACATGATTAGCACACATAACATATAAGGTGCTTTTAGTTGGAATGTTCTCAAAACCATGTGCAATCAGATAGGCATGTATCTTTTCATACCAAGCACGTGGTGCTTGCTTTAAACCATATAATGCCTTCTTTAACCTACACACCTGGTTTTCATGCCCTTTCTGCACAAAGCCATAGGGCTGAAAAACATACACTTCTTCATGCAAGTCACCATTCAAAAATGATGTTTACTGATGTACATTCCAACCATGATGAGCTTCAAGTGCACAAACACTATAAACAATAGTCATTTGAAAAGTAGGAGCAAAGGTTTCATCAAAATCAATGCGTCTTTCCTATGCATAACCCTTTGCAACAAGCCTAGCTTTATACCTGTAAACTGTTCCATTAGGTTTACGCTTAAGCTTGTATACCCACTTAGTGCCAATGGCCTTCTTGCCAGGAGGCAAGTCACATAAAGACCAGGTACCATTTTTCATGATAGCATCATATTTAGATTGCATTGCAACCATCCAATGTTCAAAATTTTGTGCTTCATCAAACGAAACAGGTTTAGTCTCATCACAGAGACTAGAGGCAGCCATAGCATAGCAATCTGATGCAAAAGAGGCACTATGAGAGCCTGGTCGAGTACGATATGACAGAGGTGCATCTAATTTTCTATCAAGCAAAGTCTACACCAACCATTTTGGTATAGTTTTTGCCTGCTCAATATCAGCTCTCTCATCAACAAGTGCATCATGTAAATCTGCATAAAAAATGGAATGATCTGCATCATCACATGAAATCTGCAAAGGTTGAGAAGTTGCCTCATTAGGACCAGTCTAGACTGTCCACCTGTAAAAAGAGGGAGCAAAGTATCATACATGTCTTTGGAGCTAACAAATGTCTCCTTAGTACATGAAAGCGATTGCTGAATATCATCTTCCACAAAAACAACATCACGGCCAACCAGAATGCGTTTAGTCTGTGGATGGTACAGACAATAGCCTTTACTTTCAAAAATGTACTCAACAAAAATACATTTTACTGCTTTATCATCCAATTTTCTGCGATGTTGTTCAAGCACTAATGCGTATGTCAGACAACCAAAAACATGCAGATGAGCAACAAATGGCTTGCGACCATGCCAAGCCTCATATGGAGTGATAGATTGCAGTGCTTTAGTGGGACACCTGTTAAGTACATATGCTGCACACATGACAACCTCAAGCTAGAAACTATGTGGTAAAACCTGACTCTTGCCCATACACCTCGCCATCTCCATGAGTGACCTGTTCTTTTGTTTAGCAACTCTCCATTCTGTTGAGGTGTATACGGCACTGTACATTGATGTTTTATCCCATGTTCAGCCAGAAATGCATTAAAGTTAGAAGACATATATTCCCCTCCTTGATCAGAATAGAGGGTGCCCATTTTACATGCTGATAGATTTTCAGCCAAAACTAGAAACTGTTTGGGGCACATAAACACTTCGGACTTTGCCTTCAATGGATGTACCCATGCATGCTTGGAAAAATCATCAATGAAAGTCACTAAGTAAAGATAGTTCCCAAAAGAAGGTGTCTGCATAGGACCACAGACATCACTATGTACAAGCTGCAATTTTTTAGTAGCCCAAACTGAACCATCTTTTGGAAAGGAAGAATGCTGCATTTTGCCCAAAATACATCATTCACAAACATGTTTTCCGGGTGCCTCAAGTTTGGGCAAAGAGGACACCATTTCAGATTTCTACAGGCGTAGCAAACTAGCAAAATTCAGATGACCAAATCGTGCATGCCAAAGCTTTGCATCTGAGATAGCTTGAGAATCATGGACTGCACATGCCAAATCATTTATAGATCTTTCATAGTCTATGAGCTTATATAGACCACGACATAAAATGCCAAAAGCAATAATGACATCACCATTTGACAGATCATGAAATGTACATCTGTCATCAACAAATTTCACAACCAAGCCAATCTTGGCTAATGCTGAAACTGATAACAGATTTTTCTTGATCCCTGGCACAAACAAAGCATCTGACAGAGTGAAAGAACTACGATACGCAGTAGTCAAAATGTTCTTACCAACTCCCATATCAGGATAGGAGGAGTTGTTGGCGCATGTAACAATAGTCCTTGTAAGGGTAGGCTCGAGTGAAGAGAAGAAACTGCGCTGCGAGGTAACATGTTTCGTTGCCCCACTATCAAAGTACCAAACATGTGAGTCTACTGTAGACGTGCACTGCTCATGAGAAGATGAGTCAAAACTGCAAACAATAGTAAACGTCCATTCTTCTTCCTACACAAGATTAGCAGAACCTGTTTTCGATGTAGAGGCCTCTGCAACAACCATTCCAGCCTCTTTCTTCTTTGCCTCTTTAACAACCAGTTTTGGATAGCTCTTGACGACATGATCATTTGCTTTACAATATTTGCAAAACAATTTCTTCTTTTTTGATTTCTTCTCATCTTTGTCTTCCTTCTTCGAATGTGCAGCATTTGCATATTTCTGCTTACTAGTAGAAGAGCTCCATTTACCTTTGCCCTTCTGACTAGTCAAGAAAGCTTGATCTGCAACATGCATAATAGACCTGTTCTGCCTAGACTGGTCTTCCTGCAATAGAATAGAGACTAAATCCTCAAATGACAAGGCATTTGGATTGCCTTTCATCATCAAATAAAGAGTAGAAGCAAAACTCTGATATGAGTCAGGAAGACCATTCATAATGGTCTACACAAGTGATCTATCTGGTATAACTTCATCTACAAAAATCAACTGTTCTTTCACATCCTTGATCTTTGTGAGAAAAGTGTCCATATAATCACCTTCATTCATGTGCTCACTCTCCAATTGTTTTCGGAGGTAAGCAACACAAGCCTCATTCCTAGCTTGGTACAATGTGGTAAGTGTATCCCAAGCATCCTTAGTTGTTCTGCAAGAGTGAATGTGAGGAATAATGGCACGTTTGACAGACAAAGCTATCAATGCATGTGCCTGAGCATCTTTGCCATCCCAACGAATTTGCTCTATAGTAGGTGTAACAAAAACAATAGCACGAATAGGAATCTGTAGAATAGCATCACCTTCGACACCATCTCTGTTAGACTCAAGATATAACCAGGAGGAGATGGTTGAACCACACCCTAAGAGGGAGGATTAGGAAGTAATCCTCAACCATGGCTTTTGGGGCAAGTGGTTAGCCCATCATACTCATAGCTGGTAGGTCGTGAGTTCAAATCCCACAATTGGTATCAGAGCTCAAGAAGTAGACTTGGGCAAGGCGGATGGAAGGCGCGCACGTCGATTTCAAAGGTAAGCTTAATAAAGATTTGAGTGTATCTCTTAATCCGTAGGTCAGATTTCGACGTCCAATATACCGTTGGAAAGCTCTCAGAACGAGAATTCCAATGGAGACACTAGTTTGGAGATCCAAGATACCTAGCATGGGTGAGAAACAAGTTCAAGAGACTGAGGTTGAGAGCAAGGCAAGTCCATAGGCTAGTTGCCAAGAAGCGGAAAGGCAAGGTTCAAGATACCAAGGTTGAGAGCAAGGCAAGTCCATAGGCAAGTGGCCAAGAAGTGGAAAGGCAAGGCTGAAGACACCAAGGTTGAGACCAAGGCAAGTCTATAGGCAAAAGTGGCCAAGAAGCGGAAAGGCAAGGCTCAAGAGACCAAGGTTGAGGACAAGATTGTGCAAGAGACTGTGCGAGGGTGAGGATATCAATCCAAGGGGAGAGCAAGGATTGATCATTGAGGAAAATGATCTCTAGAAGGGGAAGAGAGTGTTAGACTCAAGATATAACTGGCAGGAGATGGTTGAACCACACCCTAAGAGGGAGGATTAGGAAGTAATCCTCAACCATGGCTTTTGGGGCAAGTGGTTAGCCCATCATACTCATAGCTAGTAGGTCGTGAGTTCAAATCCCACAATCTCCATCAGCTCCAGCACCTGTATTTGCAATACCTGTATTTGTAGGTGTAACAAGACGTCTTTCAACACCTTGAACAATATTCCATAGTCCTTTTGCGACCAATACATGACGCATTATATAAGCCCATAATGGGTAGTTGGTACCATCCAACTTATCCTCAACAGTGAACATACAGAATACATCACTGCTTTCAGCCATGACAAGTGACTGAAATACCTTGATGCAAAAAATTGACTGTATCTCAAAAAGTTGAACAAAATTACTGAGACAAATTCTACTAAACCTGTAGTAGACTTCGAGACGCTTATACTGGCGAACCAAAACTGGTATATACCTTTGGCACAAAAAGACAAAATAGCCTGCATAAGCATTATGATAGTGTGTTTGGAGGCCGAAATGAGCTTAGATCGTGATTTCAACACCACAAAGTGAAGCTGCTTTGATTATGAAATAGCCTGAGTATGCTTACCAAATTTCATTCGATTCTAAGACTACAATTGGAGAGGTGTAGACAACACCCTAGATGAAGCGACGACCTGCTCTGATACCAATTGTTGGAGTCAGACGTCTGTGAAAGCACGCAAATAGCACAAGGAAGAAGAAGAAGAAGCTTGGATCACAACACACAATACTGAATGTATTACCACTAGAATGTACAAAGATAAGTAGCCCATTAGGGCAATAGGCATATATACAAGCCGAGGGAAAAAAACCTCCTAAAGAGGGAAAAAAGTGCCTCGACGATCCTAGAGTGTTCACACACATCACTACCTAAATATATCAACATCATTTTCTTTATCTTTCTTGGAAATAACCGATGAGTTTGTTAGACTGTAAATGTTATGCAATCTTGCACTCTAGGCATTTGAGTTGGAACTATTGCTTAGTGACATAGCACGTTCACTAATGGCTTGAAATCTTGTGCTTGATTTTTCTGCATTTCCTTTGTCATTTGAGCCAAAATTAAATGCTTCTTTGGGATTTGCATAGAAGCTTCACATTTCATCAAACACCATATCTTTACTTACCTTCAGCTATCGTGTGAGTGGGTTCTAACATTTATATCCCTTTTGCTCAATGGAATACCCAATGAAGATTCCTTTTTTTGCTTTTGGATCAGGTTTTGTCTTCAAATCCTTTGGAATATGTACATATGCAATGCAACCACTTCATGCACAAGAATAGTCTGAGTTTGGCTTTCTACCTATAAACTTTTGTTCAGGTGTAACTTCATGTACAAGAGTAGTCAGAGTTCTATTCATGATTTATATAGTGTGAACAACTTCTACCCAATAACAATGAGGCATAATTTTCTATACCATCAAGGCTCTTGCTATTTTTGCAATATGTCTTTTTGCATTCAATAATGCCATTCTATTGTAGTGTGTACCTGCATGAAAATTGCCTTCAAACTCTACGAATTTTTAGAAAACTATTAAACTTATTTGACATGTATTCACCTCCTCCATTAGATCTTAATGTCTGAATATACTTTCCTATCTGTTGTTACACCATAGCCTTGAAATTCTAAAAGTGAGTAAACACCTCACTCTTCTCTTTCATGAAGTATACCCATATTACTATGTATGCTCATAAATGGAAGTGACATAAAACCTACAACCTTCCATTGAAGTGGTCTTCGCATGGCCCCAAACATTTTTATGTACTATTTCTAGTACATTCTCACTACCATGCTTGTCATGTAGAAATGATGCCCTTGACTGTTTACCAAATTGACATGCTTCACATACTTTCTGCATCTCTCCAACCTTGAAATTTGTTCATCCATTGACAAGCTCCTTTGACTCCATCAACTTCAGCCTCTGTAAATTTGCATGTCCAATTTTCTTGTGCCAAATCTCTATACCAGCAATAATCCCTACACCTTTTGCAAACATGCCTGCATTCATTTCAATAATTTTCACATTCAAGGTAAACATCCTACTCACTTTGTTCTCTTTGGCTACCAACCTTCCATTCTATTTGTGCTCTTCTACATATTAACCCTAAGCATTCAACCTCACTTGTAATCCCTGGTCAACCATTTTCCCAACAAAAACTAGGTTCTTTGTTATATTTGGAACATGTAGTACATCAGTAAGATGTTTTAACTTCCCATCCTCCATATATAGTACTAAATTTCTTATATGCTCAATAGGGATGTGATGTATCATAACATTTTTCAGGAAAGCCAAGAACAATTTTTTTTTTTGCAAACTACTAAACCATTTTGCATGGTGGGTAATGTGACTTGAGGCATCTGAATCAACATACCACACATTACCATTTGATTTTGAAACATAAGCCAACATTGTATTCTTCATGTGATTTTGGATGGTGAACAACTTTTCTAAATCATCTGCACTTGTGGATGCATGATTTTTTCATTGCATTTTGGTATTTTGATTCTTTAACCTACAATCATGTTCAAAGTGACCAGGTTTACCACAATTCTAACATCGCTTACTGTGATTACATGAACCATTTCTTTGGAAATGTTTGCATCTCTTTGGATCCCCTTGCCTTGAAATTGTCATCTATCTCATTCATTATTTTGTTGTTGACCTTGCTCCTAGTTACTATTTCCTCTTCCACTTTTGAATCCTCTTCCTCGGTCTCTTCCACTACTAGATTAGAATACCTACTCATAACCAAGTTTTCCTTGGGATTTTGAGTATTCACCAATGATCTTTTATTCAATTATCAACATGGACACAAGATCAACAAAAAATTGAATATTCTCTGTCGAGCCCTAACCGGTTGAAACTAAGGGCGCAAAGTATTTTTTCTCTTAAGGTTCAAAGGATGAATTTAAAATCGTAAGGTGCAAAAGTAAAGAATTAAAAGGAAAGGTGAAGGTATGGAAGGCCGCGTACGCAAAGGTGGAAATAGGGCCGCCCAATCAAAATTTTATTTTAAAAGTCACTCTTGTTCTAAAGTCACTACAGGACAAAGTAGCGAGTCGTTGAGGACCAGTTCAAAAGACAATCTTGGGACATTGAAAGGGCACCAAGATTGTATTTCAGTTAGAGTGCGCGAACCGGGGACTCAACAAAAGAGAGACAAAAGGCTATCCTTGGACACCGGAAGCAAAGGGGAAGAAAGAGAGAAGTGAAGAGTCACTGGAGGTGTCGACTGCAGAAGGTGAAGATTGCAAGAAGTGAGGCTAAGGGAGGTGTAGAGAGTGCAAAGCAGGGGACCAATCCCAGAAGAAGTTCCTCTCCGCGATTGGGCCGAATGAGATTAGTCCTTCAGCTTGTGGAGGTTTAGTGCAAGGTGTGCACAAGGAGAAGCTGGAAGCAAGTGAAGGACTGGTGCAGAAGAGGCCGGCTGCTGGGAGATTCTGAGATAATTAATCTTTTATGATTGAGCATTCACTGTAATTGTACCCCGAGTATTAACTTGGATTGAATGAAATAGTATAATCCTCCTATTGTAATCAAAACTCAAGGTTCAAAGGTGTTTCTGCAGAAGCTTGTCTGAGTTATTTCATCTCTTGTTCTTCTTCTTTTTCTCCTACAAACCCTCAAACTCCTTCACGTCCAAGAAAACCCCCAACAAATTTGGCACGCCCGGTGGGACTTACAAGGAGATTTGAGCCTAGGAGAAGATCTATTCCAGTGCCAACAGTAAGACTCCAGTTGAGGTAAGTACGTATATCAAGTGTCTCATTTCAGGTGAACTATGAACAGCTCATGACCGCGACCCGGTCACAAACCTTGAGGGTCAAGTGCAAGCAGACAAGAAGAAAGGCGAACAGAAGATCATCAAGTCCACTTTCATCGACTTCATCGGTAGGAAGCATGGCAGGACAGGTGGACCTAGAAACTTTACTCTCCCGATTAAACATAAAATTTCCCTCTTTCAGAGGTTTAGCCCATGAGGACCCAGATGAGCACATTCGAAGATTTCTTGCATTATGCAAGACTAGAGGTCTAATGGGTAGGGAAGATGCTTTCTTGATACTCTTCCCCGCCACATTGGAAGGTCTGGCAGACAAGTGGTTTAGCCAGTTTGCTGAAAATCACTTTACCTCTTGGGATTTGATGAAAGAGGCGTTCAAAAATCAGTTTCAGCATGGCAACACGGCTGAGATCATTATAGAAGAGTTGGAAAACTTGAAATTTGGTCCAGGAGAAAAATTTCCAGAGTTCGTGACCAGGGCCAAAGCACTAATGGCTAAACTACCGGACCCCCCACACGACTTCTTTGTTAAGAAGTGGTTAGCCAAACCTCTACCTGTGGTCACCCAATGCAAAATAAAAGAGTTAGTGCTACCTACTGCCTCTGTTGAGGAGTTCATCAATACGGCCACACGCTTGGAACAGATAAGGTACCAATATGGGGCAACCTCTTCTCAACCAACCTATGGTATAGAACTGGAGGACCCAGTGATCCAGTTAAGAAGGGAGCTGGAAGGCTTGAAAAGGAATAAGCCTTACACAGAGGAGGAGACTGCTGTAGCTCAGCTGAGAAAAGAGATTGAAGCCCTCAAGCTCCAAAAGGAAGAGGAAGCCCAAGCAGAAGAACTAGCTCAGCTGAGATAGGAATTGCAAGAACTCAAAGGAGGCGGCATTAAAAACGGACTCTGGTGCTCCATGTGCAGCAAGCAAGGGCACATAGTAAGTGAATGTCCTATGCTAAATGTGACTTGTCAATTATGCAGGAAGATTGGGCATGAGGCCCATGAATGCCAAGTAAGGGGAATGCCGACAACGACATACTGGACACAAGGAGGGCTCTTGCCACCAGCAAATGTAATGGCAGCAGCAGCAAACCAAGGTAATAACTATAATCCTAGACTGAGAACTAACTTTGCAAATGGGCCTAGAAGGCCAATTATTTGCTTTAGATGTGGAGAATGTGGGCACTACCAATCTAGGTGCACCCTCCCAGAAAATGCACCTCCTTGCAGGAACTGTCCAGAGGCCAGGGATCACTATACAAACTGTTGTCCTAAGAATCAAGCCTCTACTTCCGGACCCCATCTCCAAATGATCTCTATATTCAAGGAGGAAACATTACCTCAGGTGAATGAACCCTCACCATCCACTAGAGTGGTACAATTAGAAGAACTCGAATCTTTTGCAGTACAGACAAGAAGCAAGGGAACGGCAAAAGTGGTAGAAAATCAAGAATTGATAATTAAGGAATTGAACAAAGACAGAGTTGCAATTGAAGACAAAGATACTACAAGTGCAGACACAAACCACAATGAATGTCTCATAGGCACCAGTGATGCCATTGGGCATGCCTTCAACAGGGCTCAAGAAGTGTTTGGCAAAGCAAATGAAGCTCACTCTCTTAAAGAGTCAGAGGCTTCAAAACTACTCAAGTCAATGAAGAAGGAGGTTAGTATTTTTGATTTAATAAAGATGGATGGGAAATTCAGGTCAGAATTATTGCAGATAATTGATGAGGCTTCTACTACAAGCTTAGTGGCCAAGACTGCTATCTTATATAAAGGGATAATTAAGGGGGAAGCACCCCTTACAGATTATAAAAGTCCTCGGCTTACAATATCAATCAAGGGTCATGAATTTCAAGGTGTTATTGTAGATGGAGGTTCTGGCATTAACTTGATGCCTGAACATACCATGAAAAGGATTGGACTCCACCCCTCAAGACCTGCAAATTTCACGGTTACTTTGGCAGATCAGAGCAAAGTAAGGCCCTTGGGGGTAATCCCAAAAGTTCCACTTGAAGTACAAGGCAATCTATTCATTCTGGATTTTGTGGTTTTAAGATTGCCCCAGGTTGAAGGAGGATTTCCTCTCTTAATTGGAAGACCTTGGCTGAGGCATGCCAGTGTCATTCATGATTGGGGTAAGGACACTATGTGGGTACAAAAGAAAGGGCAGGAGCTGACACAAATTCATTTAGAAGAAGGCCCAGACAATCAAAGAAACACTAGTATGATGCAAACAGTGAGCATTTGCATGGAAACAGAAGCGGAGGATCAACCCCAAATAGATTTTGAGGAAGAAGAGGATATTTTAAGTTGGCTTCAAGTCGGCAACTCTTCTTCTTGTTTTGGAATTTTTCTTGATAATCCTGGCACGATTGAAGGCTATGATGAAGACAAGGGAAAGGTCCAGGTTGATGGATTGGGAGAGCCCATCACTGACCACAGAAGGGGCAGGAAGATACCCCTCAAATACAAATCGGAGGAAGATGTGTCAACCACAGATAACGAAGTTTCCAAAGCTAAAAACAAGGTAAAAAATTCTGAGGTTGAATGTTCTTTCCCAATTCAAGAAATCCCTGCAGGATGGATGCAAGACAAGGAGGAACACATCGAAGTCCAAAATACACCTGCTTATGAAGCAATGCACGAAAAGCTAGTAGAAGAAGACAAGGAAGCAGATGCACACGGAGATAATATGGTAACAAGAAATCCGGTCCAAGAAATACACTTATGCACTCAAAACAATAATCAACCAGTTCTGGTGGCCACTTGGTTGTGGAGCCACCCACAACTCCTGGAAAAGGTAAAATCATTCTTGACCCAGTATGCAGATGTTTTTGCCTGGCATTATAAAGACTTAGAAGGAGTGCCTGCATCTTATGGAGAGCACAGAATTCCTCTGGTTGATGGAGCCAGACCCATCAGAGGAAGGAGTTATAGACTTAATCCAAAGTATGCCGAAGCTGTCTATGTGGAAATCCAAAAGATGGAAGATGCAGGAATCATCATTCCTGTGGAACACTCAGAGTGGCTCTCGCCTATGGTTATAGTACCAAAGAAGAATACTAATAAAATCAGAATTTGTGTGGACTTTAGAGCTCTCAACAAGGTGACCATTCCAGATGGGTTCCCTATGCCTTTTGCAGAACAAGTCATTGAAGAAGTGGCTGGGCATGCATTATATAGTTTTATGGATGGATTCAGTGGCTATAATCAAATATCAATACATCCAGAGGATCGTGAAAAGACTGCTTTTATCACACCTTGGGGAACATATGTGTATGTAAAAATGCCATTTGGGCTCAGAAATGCTCCAGCCACCTTTAACAGAACGGTCAATCTCATTTTTGGCCCCCTATTGCTGGAATCACTTAGAATCTTCATGGATGACTTCTCTTCATTTTCAGGATCTCACAAGGAAACTCATCTAGATTGTTTGGACAAGCACTTGAGGCAGCTCCAGAATATTTTCCAAAGATGCAGAGAAACTAAGTTAAAGCTCAATCCAAATAAATGTCATTTCCTTGTGACAGAAGGAACCCTTTTAGGACATGTGGTATCGGCCAAAGGTATGGCCCCAGATCCTGACAAAATTCTTTCTATATTAAAGTTACCTAAACCTAAATCTCCTAAAGAGATCCAGAGTTTCTTGGGGCATACCAGTTATCATAGAAGGTTTGTAAAAATGTATGCAGAGATAGCTAGACCTCTGACTAGACTTACAGGTAAGGAAGTACCTTTCAAATGGGAAGAAGAGGAGGAAAAGGCATATCAGACATTGCGGTCAAGGTTGGTGTGTGCTCCTATCTTGGTCACACCTGAGTGGTCAAAAATCTTTCATATACATGTCGATGCCAGCGCATATGCAGTAGGGGCAGTTTTGACCCAACCCAGTGAAGAATTTAAAGTGGACAGACCAATTCAATATGCAAGTAGAATCTTGACCAAGGCTGAGAGGAATTACAGTACTACTGAAAGGGAAGCCCTAGCAATGGTCTTTGCCGTCCAAAAATTCCGTCATTACTTACTGGGGGTAAAATTTATTATTATATCAGATCACCAACCACTAAAATATCTACTCAACAAGCCCCAGGCCACCGGTAGAATATGGAGGTGGTTATTGTTGTTCCAAGAATTTGATTTTTCTGTAGTCCATAAACCAGGGAAAGACAATGTTATGGCGGATCACCTATCCAGAATAAATATGATGAATCAATCTAGTGGAATCAATGATGACTTTCCAGATGCTCATTTGTTTGCTGTAAAAGCTCACGGTTGGTATTACGACATTAAAAATTTCATTAAAACTGGATTGTATCCAGAAAAGGCTAGTGCTGTACAAAAGAAGAGCCTGCTCATCAAGAGTAGACCATATACCTTCATCAAGGATAAATTGTACAAACAGGGCAAAGATGACCGGTTCAGGAAGTGTTTGGAAGAAGAAGAAGTGAGGGAAGTCCTTCACTCTGCACATGAAGGAACAGGTGGTGGGCACCTCCCAGGACATATTATGAGTCAGAGGATACTGGATGCGGGTCTATGGTGGCCTACACTTTTCAAGGATGCAGATGAATGGGGTAAGGCATGTGATATTTGCCAAAGGTGTGGACCTAAGCCAACAAAGCAGAGAAATAACCCCTTGGTTATTTCCACCTCCTGGCAACCATTTGAGAAGTGGGGGCTAGATTTTGTAGGGCCCATCTACCCTCCCGCTTTTCCAAAAAGAGAAAAATATCTCCTGATAGCTACAGATTATGCAACAAAGTGGGCTGAAGCTATTGCCTCCACAGATTGCACTGCCCAAACTGTTGCTGATTTCATTTATAGTAACATCATTTGCAGGTTTGGTTGTCCACTTGAAATTTGTACTGATCAAGGTACCCATTTTGTCAATAAAGTCCTGCAAGAAATCTTCAACAGGTATAGAATTCTTCATAGGACCTCTTGTGCTTACTATCCACGAGCAAATGGTCAGGCTGAGTTCACAAATAAGGTTTTAATTGCAATGTTAAGAAAGGAGTGTATGTTGCAACCCACTTCATGGGGCATTGCGTACCTAGGTACACTTTGGGCATACAGGTTAGCCTACAAAGAGGCCACGGGATATTCCCCATTCCAATTGGTCTATGGCATATTACCCATCGAGCCCTTTGAATTTTTACACGGATCACCTAAGATAGCGTTCATGCAGGGAAAGAAGGATTGTGATACCTCTCAGAGGTTAGGAGCACTACATAAAGTGGAGGAGATTCGTCTACTTGCGACCAAACAATTGATAGAGACTCAGATAAAAAGAAAGGAGGCTCATGACAGAAATTTATGGCACCACAACTTGAAGCCAGGTGATTTAGCTCTATTACACAGGCCACAAATTTATAATCAAACCAAAGGGAAATGGATCCCTCAATGGGAAGGGCCTTTTCGCATTACAAAGATGCTGCAGTGGGGTGCTGTGCAATTAGAAACTCTGGCTGGTGACACTCTACCCTTGGTAAACATCTCCAGACTCAAGGGTTACCACCAAAAGCAATAAACCTTGCATTTTCACTAATTTGTTCCTAAGTGTTTTGGAATGCTTTATAGGTACAAATAATAGGTTGTTTGTCCTAATAAGTAGAAATAACCAATAAAATGCTCACGGATTTTTCTTTTTTGGGCGCCATTTTCTTTGTTGCTCAGTGCACCACTCAAAATTAACCAAAATTCTTTGTTAAATAAAGTAGGCGCATATTTTTTGGATGGCCTTTAGATCTGCAAACTACTTTCAATCATACCCCTATCTTTGTTCACTTCTTGAGCGGATGTTAATTAAAGTTTGCTTCTCCACTCTTTTGGAAACTCTTTTATGCTGATCCATTCACTTCTGAGAGGTCATTCTTCGTTTCCCCTAGCTATATAATATGGCCTTCTCTTCATACCTGCTCCCTTCAACATCAGAATTCCGTACTATCATCATTGCTCAGGCCAATTTGTGCTGTAGAAGAATAAAGCTAGGGAAGAAGGAAGAGCTGTATTTACCCTCTCCTCCAAACCCCTCAGCACCACCTCAATACTCCCCCGCCTGCACCCCTCGGATCCCGCCTCCAAACACCTCGGACCCCCCTGCAACCCACACGGCGACCCCCACTCAACCACCTCCTCTCAACCCCTTCCTAGGCAAACCCCGCTCCACCCGGCCACCACACCTTCCCTCCATACCCCCCGCCTCCAACCCCCTCCATACCCAGCCTCAAACCCCTCCGCCTCCTACCCCCTCGGAAATCCCCCGCCTCCAACCCCCTCGGCATCCCTCCGCCTCCTCCCCCTCAAGTCCCCTCCATACTCCTCCGCCTCAAACCCCCTCAAGTCCCCTCCATACCCACCCGCCTGCGCCCCTCCATACTCCCCCGCCTCCAACCCCCTCAACCCCCCTCCACACCCTCCGCCTCCAACCCCCTCAGCACCCCCTCCACACCCTCCGCCTCCAACCCCCTCAACCCCCCTCCACACCCTCCGCCTCCAACCCCCTCAACTCCCCTCCACACCCTCCGCCTCCAACCCCCTCAACCCCCCTCCATACCCACCCGCCTGCGCCCCTCCATACTCCCCTGCCTCCAACCCCCTCAAACCCCCTCCACACCCTCCGCCTCCAACCCCCTCAACCCCCCTCCACACCCTCCGCCTCCAACCCCCTCAACCCCCCTCCAACCCTCCCCCCATACTCCCCCGCCTCCAACCCCCTCAGCAACCCCTCCACACCCTCCGCCTCCAACCCCCTCAACCCCCCTCCACACCCTCCGCCTCCAACCCCCTCAACCCCCCTCCACACCCTCCGCCTCCAACCCCCTCAACCCCCCTCCATACCCACCCGCCTGCTCCCCTCCATACTCCCCCGCCTCCAACCCCCTCAAACCCCCTCCACACCCTCCGCCTCCAACCCCCTCAACCCCCCTCCACACCCTTCGCCTCCAACCCCCTCAACCCCCCTCCACACCCTCCGCCTTCAACCCCCTCAACCCCCCTCCATACCCACCCGCCTGCGCCCCTCCATACTCCCCCGCCTCCAACCCCCTCAACCCCCCTCCACACCCTCCGCCTCCAACCCCCTCAACCCCCCTCCACACCCTCCGCCTCCAACCCCATCAACCCCCCTCCACACCCTCCCCCCATACTCCCCCGCCTCCAACCCCCTCAACCCCCCTCCACACCCTCCGCCTCCAACCCCCTCAACCCCCCTCCACACCCTCCGCCTCCAACCACCTCAACCCCCCTCCAACCCTCCCCCCATTCTCCCCCGCCTCCAGCCCCCTCAGCAACCCCTCCACACCCTCCGCCTCCAACCCCCTCAACCCCCCTCCACACCCTCCGCCTCCAACCCCCTCAACCCCCCTCCACACCCTCCGCCTCCAACCCCCTCAACCCCCCTCCATACCCACCCGCCTGCGCCCCTCCATACTCCCCCGCCTCCAACCCCCTCAACCCCCCTCCACACCCTCCGCCTCCAACCCCCTCAACCCCCCTCCACACCCTCCGCCTCCAACCCTCTCAACCCCCCTCCACACCCTCCGCCTGCAACCCCCTCAACCCCCCTCCACACCCTCCCCCCATACTCCCCCGCCTCCAACCCCCTCAACCCCCCTCCACACCCTCCGCCTCCAACCCCCTCAGCACCCCCTCCACACCCTCCGCCTCCAACCCCCTCAACCCCCCTCCACACCCTCCGCCTCCAACCCCCTCAGCACCCCCTCCACACCCTCCGCCTCCAACCCCCTCAACCCCCCTCCACACCCTCCGCCTCCAACCCCCTCAACCCCCCTCCACACCCTCCGCCTCCGACCCCCTCAACCCCCCTCCACACCCTCCCCCCATACTCCCCCGCCTTCAACCCCCTCCAACCCCCTCCAATACCCCTCCATCACCCCCTCCATCCTCCCCTCGGCACCCCGCAGCGCCCACCCCCTCACCCCCCTCCACCCTCCTCCATCACCCCCTCGAACCCCCTCCATCCCCCTCCGTCACCCCCTCTGCATCCCACAACGCCCCCCCCATCAACCCCCTCCAACCACCTCCAATACCCCTGCATCACCCCCTCCATCCTCCCCTTGGCAACCCGCAGCGCCCACCCCCCTCACCCCCATCACCCCCTCCATCACCCCCTCCATCATCCCCTCGGCACCCCGCAGCGCCCCCCCCCCCCTCACCCCCCCAACCCCCTCCATCACCCCTCCATCAACCCCCTCCATCCCCCTCCGTCACCCCCTCTGCATCCCACAACGCCCCCCCCATCAACCCCCTCCAATACCCCTCCATCACCCCCTCCATCCTCCCCTTGGCACCCCGCAGCGCCCACCCCCCTCACCCCCATAACCCCCTCCATCACCCCCTCCGTCATCCCCTCGGCACCCCGCAGTGCCCACCCCCCCCCCTCACCCCCCCAACCCCCTCCATCAACCCTCCATCCCCCCCTCTAACCACCTCCATCACCCCCCTACCTCCCCCCGCCCTCTACCTTTCCCCTCAGTCACCCCGCTAAATTACACTCTCAGCCCCCCCACTCTCACCACGCAACCCTTCCCTTCAGCCCCCCACTCATCTCCCCCGCCACCCTCCCCCTCGCCTTGCGCACACACTCCGCCATCTCCCCCTCTGCCTCGCCCGCAGCCACCACCCGCTCCTCAATACAACTCTATTCGCACTATTCGCCTGCAAACGACTACACGCGCCCTTCTTCGTCGACAACTATGGCCGACCTCTCCGCTCCGGGTGATCTTTCAGAACCCACGCCGCCCGCGCTGCCTACAAACCATTCCAATCAACATACTCCACCGTCCGAATTTCCTCCCAACCATCACACTCAATCCTCTCCCACCTCCGCGCTTCCCTCCGGCCATCCAAATCAACCTCCTCCCTCGGCAGAACACCCCCCGCACGATGCATCGCACTCGGCTCCTCCTCCAGCCCTTCTTGCCCTTCCTATTTATTCCATACACTCTAATTCCACCGACCTTTATTCCCCTCCTCCCATCCCTCACCCTCCTTCTCTTTCCCCATCTGTGTCTCATTCCTCACACCCATCTTCGCCAACCGGTGATTATATGCGCCTGTTTCTTCCACCTGACTTAAACCTGCAAATCCGTATGCATTTATCCCTACCTACCATTGCCCTTCGTCAAATGTTTTCCATTGAGGATCTTCAGCAGGCGGGCCTGTGGGGCTTGGCTAATGTTTTCTTCAATAACCCCGCCAATTTTACCCAAGTTTATGAAGCTATCCGCCTCTTCCCTCATTTTAGCACAGGCACTCTCTTCATCCCAGACATTGCCACCAGTATTGGGTCCCCCCTATTACATTTTCGTACTCCCCCTTTCCTATACTCTGGATTGTCCGCCTCGGCTACTATTGCCTTTTGTACCACTCACTTTCAAAGTAATGCTAGGTTTTCACTCCGCATGACCACCATTCTCAATGCGTTCATCTTTTTCTTCTTACTGCGTAGTCCCACTTCTTCGCTTCCCTGGTCAGATATTCGTATTGCCGATCCGCTTTTCTGCTTTCTCCATAGCCGTCCTTACCCTTACGCAACCCTCATTTATAGTTCCTTGACTTTGCACTCCCGTCGACTCCGCGAGGCTATCTCTAGAGGCTCTCATGCATTTTCCATCTATTCTGCACCCTTCTTAGCTTGGCTCTATCACATTCCCGCACAATCTGCCCACAATGTTGCTTATCTCCCTCCCAACCCTGGGCTACCGTCCATTGCTCAATCGCCCTCCCCCCCTCTAATCTCAATTGACTCAGCTTCCGCATCGACACCCGCATCCGCACCCCCTAATGTCCCCTCCTTCCCTCCCCAATCTTCTTCACCTATCCCTCCTGCATCTACCACTTCTCCATCCATGACTACCCCCCCTGATGTCCCCTCCTTCCCTCCCCCATCTTCTTCCCCTATCCCTCCTGCATCTACCACTTCTCCATCCATGCCTACCCCTCCCCTTATACCTAGACCTCCCCTCTCTTCAGCTTTCACGCCACTCATTCAAACACAGCTCAACCCTCAAAACCCCACCTGTATGCCCCCACTTCCCCCGGATTCCACCTCACCCCCTATCATTAATATCCCTGTCAGTCAACCACTTCCCTCCCCCAATCCTTCCCTTCCCAATCCATCTTCCACTCCAACCCTTCCTCCTCCTCCGCCGGTTATTCCCCCTTCCCCTCCCCCTCCTACTCCAATGGCCACTCCCCCTCCGCATTTTGACCTCCCATCAACCCCGTCCTTTTTGCAATTACTACAGGACGCGAGTGTAGTCGCTCTCGGCAATGCTCAGGCCTCCCAGATTTCCTTGGATTCGGTATCGGCCGCCGCTTCGGTTCATCAACAGTATATCTCCACAATAGAAAACATCAATCACATGGCCAACTCTCAATGGCACTCGCTCAACGAAACGGCGCGATTGCTCAAAGAAGAGAGAGATCATTATCGCGATATGGCCGACTCTGCGTTGAAAGCCTTAGAAGATCTTCAGAATCGCTCCAACTTAGGGCTTTGTGCTAATGCTGCATGTAGACGTATCCGTCGGGAAAGGGATAATCTTAGGCAATGCCTTAGTTCGCTACAACATACGATTGAACAAGCTTCTGCTCCTTTGCCCCCCTCTCCACCAACCTCGGCTGAGAATCTCAATCAACCTGCACAATAATTTTCCATCCACAGTCTAAATAAATTGCTCATCCACAGTCATAATAATTGCTCTTAGATTCCATTATCGCTTTGTCAATAATTTTCTCCTCCCTTTGATTTCTCAATAATTCTTGTAGGGTGCATTATACCTTTTCTTACTTAAATAATATACACCCCTTTACCTCTTTTCTTGCCTCAGTTTCCTCGTTTTCATGTCTGTGTCTTTGCCATTTTTCTGTTTCGTATTGCTATTGTCTCTCCGGGACGGAGAGACCTTTAGGTGGTGGGCATCTGTCGAGCCCTAACCGGTTGAAACTAAGGGCGCAAAGTATTTTTTCTCTTAAGGTTCAAAGGATGAATTTAAAATCGTAAGGTGCAAAAGTAAAGAATTAAAAGGAAAGGTGAAGGTATGGAAGGCCGCGTACGCAAAGGTGGAAATAGGGCCGCCCAATCAGAATTTTATTTTAAAAGTCACTCTTGTTCTAAAGTCACTACAGGACAAAGTAGCGAGTCGTTGAGGACCAGTTCAAAAGACAATCTTGGGACATTGAAAGGGCACCAAGATTGTATTGCAGTTAGAGTGCGCGAACCGGGGACTCAACAAAAGAGAGACAAAAGACTATTCTTGGACACCGGAAGCAAAGGGGAAGAAAGAGAGAAGTGAAGAGTCACTGGAGGTGTCGACTGCAGAAGGTGAAGATTGCAAGAAGTGAGGCTAAGGGAGGTGTAGAGAGTGCGAAGCAGGGGACCAATCCCAGAAGAAGTTCCTCTGCGCGATTAGGCCGAATGAGATTAGTCCTTCAGCTTGTGGAGGTTTAGTGCAAGGTGTGCACAAGGAGAAGCTGGAAGCAAGTGAAGGACTGGTGCAGAAGAGGCCGGCTGCTGGGAGATTCTGAGATAATTAATCTTTTATGATTGAGCATTCACTGTAATTGTACCCCGAGTATTAACTTGGATTGAATGAAATAGTATAATCCTCCTATTGTAATCAAAACTCAAGGTTCAAAGGTTCAAAGGTGTTTCTGCAGAAGCTTGTCTGAGTTATTTCGTCTCTTGTTCTTCTTCTTTTTCTCCTACAAACCCTCAAACTCCTTCACGTCCAAGAAAACCCCCAACATTCTCCTTGGTCTGAATAGAAGTTATGAACTACTAATATGCAATTCCTAAGCCACAAAGGCACATTTATACCTTATCATCATCACCATCTACATTGATGCCAATAGATGTAAGTGACTCACATATGCTTTTGAGTTTTAGGGTGTAGCCACTTAACAGCAGGCTCTTTTTCTCTAGTGTATGCAACTCATTCTTGAGCTACAATTTTTGTGCCTTTGTATTGATCTTGTACAATGTGACCAATTTGTTCCAAGCCTCTTTTAGAGTTTTGGCATCATGTATGTGCCCAACCATGTTATCATGCATTCTAACAGACTGACAATACATTACCTTTCGTGATCCTTGATGTCAATCTTCATATGCTCTCTGTAGTCCCATTCCTCTCTAATAACCGTAGAGCATTTTCATTCTCTCATTCGATCTACTTCCAATAACCTTTTCCCATCAATAAATTCATCATTCTGAATCTTCAAGCATGAAATTTGTTCTTTTCCATCTTATCGGTCATAAATTGACTCATTGCATCAAAATTTTCCATTTCTGTAGCAATTCAGAATACTGCAAAAACACTAGAATCTTCGTGTATCAATAGTACATGGAATCACTTCAAATTTTGGATTTGGAATTTGAGAGATGCTGAACAAAAGGAAACTTATAGTTTTCATGTTTTTTCTATGGGACCCACCTTGGAAGCTCAAAACGGAGGTGAAGATGGCTTTGAAACTGAGATTTGAGAAAAACAAGTGACCTTAAAATGTTAACTATCAAAAATGTTTTGACACCTTCTACCTTCATACCTAATTTTGTAGCAATGTTAGATTGTCTGTGAAGCATAAGCTCTCCATTCCTTCTCATGTACTCTTCATTGTTGGCCTTCTCCAGGAGCTCTCTACAGCCACACTGGCCCTGATACCATATCAAGAGAAAGGAGATAAGGAAAAGAGCTCTCACACACTCTCACATACAAAGAGAGGAGCACATAGAGATTGAGGTAAGGAAGCATGATCTTCTTCTTCTTCTTCTATTACATAAAGAGAATATACAAGAATGAACCAATACAAAAATATAACGAGTACAATATATAAAGAGAAATACATAAAGAGAAACCTAATGTCTGCATATGAGTGAGTTGGCAGGAAAACAAATGTTCCATCACTTTCAGTAGATAAATCTGGTATAGCTCACTAAAAGTGTCTATGCGATATATCAACATAACCACTACATGTCATAGAGATGAAAAAGTGGTACATGTCATCCTCAATCATCGCATGTTTAGCTTGATATCTCAACAATCTACACCTTATGAAGAATGGTATGGAAGGTCTTATTATCGCACCTCAAATTATTTGGATGTAATGTTATATCTTCATACCTAGTGAATTAAGAAGCAAGTTGAATTTTAGCACGAAAAAATGTGTCCTCATAGGATATGTAGGTGATCAAAAGGGATATATGTGCTGCAATCCAAAGAGTTAGGAGCTCAAGATATCAAGGGATATGAATTTTGGTGAATTGTTACCATGGCATGTACCTTTGGAACATATGCAGGTTAAAAGTGAAATTAAAGATATGAGCAACCATGCAGAGGAAGATACACAAACATACATAGAGTTGAGAAGTCCTCAAGATTCAAATATCAATGAAGGCTCATCAAGGTCAGCATCTTGGAATGGAAATCTCAAAGGGAAAGAGAAGGCTTTTTAAGTAGATAAGTCTCACATATGGATGGGTATGGATAATGTAGATGAAGACTATGCATTTGAAAGGGAGAAACCTCAAAGGCTACCATAAAAAGTACAAGGCAAAGAAGATTCATCCCAAAAAAATAAGAAAAAAGGAAATTAGCAAGTCCAAGGTATCCAATAGAGAGGCTCACATATGATGCTTTTATTGCAAAGCATTATGCATACATGAGAGAAGTCATAGCAAATCATGAACCTACATGTTATGAAGATACAAGCAAGTGTAGGGAATGGAAAGAAGCTATTAAGGAGGAAATCCAAGCCTTGGACGACAAAAACACATGGAATTTAGTTCCAATAACCAAATACATGAAGATAATAGGAAACCAATGGGTGTTCGAGATCAAAGTGAATTCAGATGGGAGCATAGCAAGGTACAAGGCAAGGTTAGTTGCTAAATGTTTTACTTAAACATATGGAATTGACTTTCAGGAAACCTTTAGTCATATGGCTAAGTACAACACAATTAGAACTTTGATTGCTTTGGCTACAAGTAAGGGTTGGAAAATATATCAATTAGATGACAAGCATATGGATCAGCCCCTAGGATTTGAAGATTTTAGGAAATCAACTCATGTTTGCAGGTTGCAAAAGGCTCTATATAGACTCAGCAAGAAAGGCTTTTTGAGTATCTACTCAAATGTGGGTACCAACAAACCAAGGCGGATCCGTCACTACTCATAAGAAGAGAAGATGAAAAATCTAACTACCTATGTGTATATGTAGACATTTTTATCATAAAGGTGCAACAAAGAAGGAATCAAGGACATAAAGAGGAGGATAGGAGATCTCATATTTTGGAGAGCTAAGGTGCTTCTTAGCTGTTGAATTTTTGTATAAATCAAGTGGAATTTGGCTGATGCAAATAAAGAAAATACAAGATGTGTTGGAAAGATTTTGTCTCACAGGTTGCAAGGCATTGATGTATCCTATGGAAGTCAATGTCAATATTAGCTCAATGGAAGGAGATGAAGTGCAAGACCTTACACTTTATAGGTTGACCATTGGTTCATTGATATATGCCATAATTACAAGACTAGACTTGTCATATGTAGTAGGAATCCTTTCTCAATGCATGCAAGCTCCTAGAGCGCCACATCTTCTTGCAACTAAAAGAGTGATAAGATATCTCAA
>CM035429.1:95017818-95027818 GCA_020310875.1 Ceratopteris richardii
AGAAAGAAGACGTTGATTTTTAGAGAGGATAATTTGAGGTTGACCACTGTGGGACTAGAAAAGCAAGGGGGCATTAAAATTTTGGGCAAAGGAGAAAGGACCTTAAGGGTGTATATATTCAAGTGCTTGAGCATCCATTTAAGAAGTGGTCTAAACATTAGATTTTTACACGTCTAGCAAGGACTATCAAAGGCAATCAGGGCAAGGCAATGACGAATGGAGGGCTTGGGAAGTGCAACTTCTTGGGCATCAGAGCGACCAAAGCAGCTGACTTGAGGTTGGAAGAATACTCAACCCCCTCAGTCAATTATTAGCTTAGGCTAAATGGTAGCATTGTGGATTAAAGACGATAGGAACGATCAAGTTCAAGAGACTTAAATTTTTCAAGTCCAAGAATAAAGTAAAGGTGTTTGATACAAAAACCTAAAGAAAAGAACCTAAGTCTGACGGAACAAGAACTCAAAAGTACAACGGAAAGTCGTTTCCTGACGCTTATAGTAAAACAAGACAAGGACTTAAAAGGAATTTAAAAAGAATCAAGCAATTAAGAACAAAGAACCATTGATGATAAGAAGAATGAAGAAGTAAATTCATGAACCTTAGATCGGGCAAGCATATAGGTAAGTCAGACAGACGAAGCCTGAGATCATCAGAAGCAAGTGTAGGAACTACTGCACATTCGTGGGCTCAACAATTGAATATCTATCCTTACGAGTTGGGCTCAGATACGAGTGAATCAGAAATGGCTTTTAGCATAGAAAGACCAGAAGGAGGGTTAAACATAGCATATCTGGAAAGACCCGAAGGACCCTATAGAACTCAATTAGAATTTGTCTGAACCAACCACTTAGGTGCTCGCATCTATGAGGATGGTTTGCAAAGACAAGTGGTGCAAATGCACAATCCAGATCAACCCATTGGATTGGAACGTCCAGTGGTGAAATTTGAGAGAGATGCATATATAGACAAAGAAGGAACAATGTACATCATAAGTACTTAGCCAAATCATACCAATGGCTTTGGGGTAGTCTAGTTAGAGGTGGAAGCTAGAGCCCAAGGAAAAGAACGAGTAGGAGAAGAACCAAGGACACCTAGAGGGAAATCTGTACTGACAAGAGTACTACTCCTAGATTGGATCCCTCAGGAGAATAGAAGCATAGAGCTGTTTGTGAACAAGGAAACTGATGAAGCATTTTGGAGATACAGAATGGAACAACCTAGTGAGGCAGGCTCCATTATGATCTATAAATTCAAGGACCCAGATACACTTGGAAAGGTTGTATATCTGGATGATACTTCAGAACAGGTATTTATAGTACCAAACCATGCGAGAAATACCTACACATGGAGAGGTGAGTTAGTCTTCCCTCCATCTCGAACAAATGTAAACACGAGCCATCAGGGTGCTGGAACATCCTCAGCCCATGGTGCTCAAAGAGAGAAAAATAAAGAGAGACCGGAAGTAAGTTTCACTCATCCTATAGGGAGAGATAGAACCACCATGGACACTGATAGAGTGGAAAGATAAAGGGAACCTAGAATACCAGGTGGTAGAGATGATTTTCCTCTACCTAGACCACGTGAGCACCCAAGGATATTAAGACCCACTCAGTTAGTGAAGTCCATGAAAAACTACTGTGATGGGACAGGAGATCCCTACAACCATGCTGTAGAATTTAAGCAAGTGCTACGAGTAGAGCAGGTAGAAGACATGTTTATGCAATACAATGCATTTGGACTAACATTAAAAAACACAGCTTTAACTTGGTTCAAACCATTGTAGCAGAGGCAATTTAGAGACATCCATCACTTGTTAGAGTCATTCATCTCGGAATTCTCTAAAAGTGGAATTAGGTATGATATGTCTTTGTTGATTCATAGTTTCAAATAGACCCCTCAGGAAACAGTCAGACTCGCAGGACGTAGGTTTAGACAATATGTGGAGAGATTTCCGATGCAAGAATTACCCTCACAGGCCAAGCAAGTGTCATTGTTTTTAGTTGGCCTCTTAAGCTCTAAACTACGCTCCTATGTGTACTTGAAGGAACCCAGAACGCTAGAGCAATGTGTAAGAATTTGTATAGACATCGAGGAAAACCTTGGAGACAAGTTGGAACTCTCAAAAGTCTACAAGGACTCAGACTGTTCTTCTCTAGCATCCACAAAACTGTCCAGCTCGATAGAAGACCTAGCAGAAAAAGTGGCTCAAAAACTAGGAGTCTCTAGTAAATAGATGCCTAGGTTAACAACAAACAAGCGTTGTTATACCTGTGGTGGTGATCATATAGCAAATGTGTGTCCCAACGCAACACAACTGCAAGCCAACCCTAGTGGCCAATACTATACAATTGAGAGAAGATACACAAATCATATAGCTCAGGATTGCCCTTACAACAAACAAGTAGTAAGACAGAACTACCCACAAGCATACCCGCAACGAGGTAGGTATCAAGTTCAATACAATGCTCAGCCTCATTACTATAGACCTCCTCAAAACTATCCTTATCAGGCTCAATAGAGACCTCAACCTGTTTTAGCTCAGCAGCCACCCCCACCAGCTAATGTCATCTCAATCAAGTATGCTGCTGCAGAAGAGAACCTCAATAGGGCTTTAGTGCCTTCTTCACCCCTGATCATAGAAAGTGACCCTAACTCCAACAGTTTTGACTCTACTCATGTAGATAGTCCACCCGCATATTACATGGAGTCACCAGAACATGTGGAAACATATCAATACGATAGTCCACCATTGGAACCCAGTTGGGATCCCGATTATGCTAACGTGATGTATACCAACCCTAATCCACGGCCCCAATTATGACAACAAAGACCACAAGGCCCTAGAGGACCATGCTTTAGGTGCCAAGGAGATCATTTCATAAAGGATTGTCCACATCCTCCGATAGCAAGACAATCACAATATTATAACATACAAGGCTTTTGTGCCGATTGTGGTAAAGAGCATATCATCAAAGATTGTCCCAAGAACCCTGCTAATGCTTCAAAAGTGACACCCATCAACATGATGGGTATTGTACACAATGCAGATGGATCCAATCCTACATACGTGCCTATCCAAGCTATAACTAGAGCCCAAGTGCTCTTATGGAATCAACAACTTAATCCTGAGAAAATAATTGAAACTAGCGAAGTTGGAGAGTCTAGTAACAAGAAGACAAAATCTTGGAAAGATTCCAGAGAAAGAATCAAGAGAAAATGTAGTAAAAAGATAATTGAGTTGAAAGGAAGTCTCAAGGAATCGAGAGCCAAAATCCTAGAATTGACTTCTCAAGAATCTAATCAGGAAAACCCAACTCAGAAATCAGGATCAGTTCTAGCAGAACCGATACCAGAAAACCTAGACATGATGTTTCGTGCATATCAAGCTAGATTAAAGGAAGGAACCCAGATAGCTGAAATGAGTAAGAACTACCCACGAGCAGACTTAGAAATTGAGAGGACTAAACTTTTCCTGAAAATGGTAGAATTATCACAAACTATGTTCGAAGCCTCGCATTATCTTAATTGGAACAACATGGCAAAACTTGAATTACACTTTCAAGGACTACTGGAGAGGCTAGAATACTTGATCAATAGCCAAGAGAAAAAGAATCTGCATAGAAACCCTATTGCCTTAGAGACACAAGAAAAGAATGCACCATCCCTGTCTCAAGTACCAAATACAGAAGGAGAAGACCACCTGTCTTCCATACATAAGTATTCACATGAATTTCTGAGAGAAATCGAGGAAGAGAAGTGGAGAAAAGAACAAGGTACCCATCCTCCTATTCAAGAAATAGACGACTTGCAAGAACAATTTCCCCAAGACATCCCCTCTATTTATGATGATGTAGAGGAAGAGAAACTGAGTGAACACACAGGTTTTGAATCCAATTCTTTGCAAGAATTACCTCAGTTCACAGGACCTTGGGAAGCCAAGTCTATTAGCATGAGAGCACCCACGATAATAGTGAGGAATGAAGAATCAGTAATCCCTAGAAACATGGAAGTGATCAAGAACACGAAAGTACAGTGTCAGCTCACTCTAGAGGAATTGTTAAAGGTTAAACTAAAATTGTGGAAACATGTAGCAAATCAATTCCCTGAGCTTGCTATTGCTACCTCTCAGATAGGATCACACAAGAAGGTACCAGAGATGCCCATAGAATGAATTGGAGATGTAAGCAAAGGAGAGAAAGGTAACACTTATCTTCTAATAACCCATGAGGGCTACACCACCAAAGCCATCTTAGATTCAGGAGCCGGAGTGGCCATCACTACCACCGCTTTATGGAAACGTTGGGGTAAGCGAGCATTAAGACCTACAAAGATGAAGCCACAAATGGCTGACGGACATATAGAAAAACCATTAAGCTTACTAGAAGGCATATCTCTCACCACTTGTGGTGTAGAATTTGAGCATACTTTCGCCATTTGCAATTTTGGGAAAAATCATGCTTACGAGATGATTTTAGGATGACCATTCATGCGTCAGTTGCAAATTGTACAAGACTGGGGAACTAATTCTTTGTACTTGCAACATTTAGGAGTGACTACTAAAGTCAATCTTAAAGACTATTCACATCGAGATGTACCCCCAATACAATGGAATACCATCCATAAGACACAAGAAGAAACAGAATCAGTACATTCATTGGAATTAGACCCCTCATGGTTGCATGAGGATACTCATCTATGGATGTGTAAAGTAGCCAAACAAGAGGAAGAACGGTTAGAAGCCAGGACCTTAGGATCAGAACAACATCCACGAACCCTTCAGGACCTAGCTTACGCACCTGTAGTATTTCCGAATGAGGAATTCGAGCCTCATGGTTGGGCGGAAATTTTAGCAACCATGGATGTAGCCATCAATGAAGAGCAATGGACACCCCATTGCAACGAGGATGGCTATGACATTTGAGTCTCCACAATAGAGCGAATCATGTGTGATTCAATTATAGAAGAATGTGAACCTAGCACTGATGCATTTGAGGATGCAAGCGACTCCGATCTAGAGTCAGTCATGATGGATCCACCCTTTGCATTAGAGGAAGAATACTTCGATGAAGTAGAAACTCACCCTCATAGACATGGAGAGCTTACAAATGATGTGATGTTAACCACACAAGTGATTGCCAAAAGTGAAGGTAAGAAAAGAAAGAAGAAAGAAACCATATCAGAGGAAGAAGAACCACTCATGGAAGTACCAGAAAACTTCAAGAAATATGAAATCGAAGATAGATGAATAATGGTAAGAATGCCTAAAAGAAAAGCTGACATTGGAGAAGTATATGACAACCGAGAGAAAACCAAAAAAATCATAGTCACTATAGAAGGAGAAGAAGCAAAATGTACATACATTGGGCATGATTTGATGAATGACGAAGAAGAAGAGTTAATTGCCCTATTGCGAGAATATAGAGATGTGTTCGCTTGGAGTTACCAAGACTTGAAAGGAGTAGACCCATATATATGCTCCTATAGAATCCCTATCAATCCAGATGCAAAACCTACGAAACACAAACCATACACGTACAATGATAACTACGCTACGAAGATTAAAGAAGAAATAGATCGTCTGATAGAAGCAGGATTTATTTACGAAATTGAGCATACCGAATGGGTATCCCCCGTTGTGGTCGTGCCCAAGAAGAATGGAAAATTGCGTGTCCTCTTCCTATCATAGAACATTTATTGGAAAGAGTTGCGGGCAAGGAAGTCTATAGCTTTCTTGATGGTTTTTCAGGCTATAATCAAGTAGCCATTGCTCCAGAAGATCAACACAAGACGGCTTTTGCCACAGAATGGGGCATATTTGCATTTCGTGTGATGCCTTTTGGGCTCATAAATGCACCTGCCACTTTCCAGTGACTCATGTGTCATGTTTTTAAGGAATTCTTATGCAAGAATTTGGAAGTCTATGTCGATGACATATGTGCACATTTGAGTATGAGGCAGACTCATATCCCAGAACTAAGGCAAGTATCTGACAAATATCGAGAATATCAAGTTTGTCTGAACCCAAAAAATGCATTTTCATGGTCAGACAAGGCAAAATTCTAGGAAACATTGTGCCAAAGAATAGAATCTCTACAGATGAAGAAAAAGTGAAAGTAATTGCCAATCTACCTAGACCAAATAACATAAAAGAAGTACATACATTTATGGGTCATTGTGGATATTGCAGATGATTCATACACATGTATGCAATCATAGCCAAGCCTTTGTACTCTCTTTTGACCAAGTTCGAATGGACAGATGAGTGTGAGAATTCGTTCAATGAACTTAAATGATGTTTGTGCTCGGTACCAATATTAACAACCCCAGATTGGAGCAAGCCATTCCATGTACATGTGGATGCATCCAACTATGCCATAGGATGTGTGTTAGCACAACCGACGAATGAAGGAAATATAGATCTGCCCATAGCTTACACAAATAGATAGTTGAATGCAACAAAAAGAAATTACACCACTACAGAATGAGAAGGATTAGGAATGATCTACGCAGTAAAGAAATTCAGGCATTATTTGTTGGCGAATAAGTTCAAGTTCTTTACAGATCATCAAGCGTTAAAGTACTTAGTCAATAAGTCATGTAACACGGGAGGACTGATACGTTGGTTTCTATTGCTCATGGAGTACGACTTTGAAGTAGTAGTCAAGAAGGGAAAGACACACCTTAGAGCTGACCACCTCTCAAGATTAACTTCAGGAGAAGCTCCTCAAGGAATAGTGGATGAATTACCAAATGCATATTTGTTTAACCTTGAGATAGCACCAGAATGGGCTAAGCCTATTGTCCCTATTCTCACATATGGACCCAAGAATCCTAGGATAAGGATCAAGGAAGGAGAGATCACCAAGTCACAAAGATATCAAATCATAGTAGGAAGTATATATAAACAGGATAATCAAAGGATTCTTGCTTGTTGTGTAGATGAATCAGAACATGCAAATTGGTTGCAATTAGCACATGTAGGCGCATTAAAGCAACATCATTTGAAATATCGTAGGTTGCAGACTCTGCATAGACTAGGAGTATATTGGCCTTCTATGGAAGCAGATGTCTACAAGTTGTGTAAAGAACGCCCTGTTTGTTGTGAAAGACCACGATTAGAACATGCTACATTATATCATGTGTCTCTCACACCAGAATGGAGTGAACCTTTAGTGATGTACTTGAGGATGAACACATTCCCTCAAGGGATGACCCTAGCATGACAACGTAGTCTAGAGCAGGAAGCTCAAGACTATTCACTTATTGGTGACAACCTATACAAACGAGGACGAGACGGATACCTAAGACAATGTGTTCATGAAAGCGATTATTTGAGCGTACTAGAGACTGCACACCAAGGTGTTGCCGGAGGTCATTTTGGTCCCGATCGGATAATCAAAGCCATCCTCTTTGCAGGATTATGGTGGCCCACTCTTCACATGGATGAACATACCTATGTTAAGAGGTGTGATGTGTGCCAGAGAACTTAATTTCCTACTCGCAGAGATGAAATGCCATTGAAACCCATGATGGGAGGACGTGCGTTTTCCAAGTGGGGTATAGACTTTGTAGGACCCAAGAACCCCCTTGCAAAAGGTACACATGCTGACTACATCATCATTGCGACCGATTATCTTACCAAATGGGTAGAGGCCAAGGCCACAAAAAAGAAAGATGCACACACGACTACAAAATTCTTATTTGAAAATGTCTTTACAAGATATGGACTGCCTATAAAGTTAGTGAGCGATCGAGGAACTCACTTTCTAAACCAAGTCATTGAATATTTGTTACAGGATTTTATGATGATTCACAAGAAATCTGCACCATATCATCCTTAAGCCAATGGTCAATCCGAAAGCACTAACAAGATCCTTTGTAACGTACTACCGAAACTCGTGAACAACAAACGTTCAGATTGGGACAAACAGTTACATCACGCTGTTTGGGCATATCGAGTGGCCTAGAAGACCGTACTCAATGCAACTCCCTTTCAAATGGTTTTTGGTCAAAATGATGTGCTTCCTTTGGACTTCTTGATACCAACCCTTAAGGTTGCACAAGAACATCAGTGGACTGGCCATGAATTATCATCAAGAATAATGGACTTGGAACGATTAGGAGAAACCAGGCTGAAAGTAGCAGCAGGAATATATGCAGCAAAGAAGCGACAAAAATCCTATTTCGATGCACATGTGAAAGATAAAGGCTTAAAAGAAGGATATTTAGTCCTAGTGTATACGTTGAAACAACATGCACGGAAATTAGAACAGCAAGGTTATGGACCTATGATCATTAACAGACTCTCGAGAAGTAGAGAAGTACAATTAGCCACCCTAGAAGGAGACATAATGCCTAATTACATTAGTGGTTGTAGAGTCAAGTTATATTAGGAACCTCTTACTGAGGATATGCTTAGAAGACTCACGTTGGCAAAGAAGCGTAAAGAGGAAGAAAAAAGAATACGTGTTGAAGCTCAGGCAGAAGCTATAGAACGCATTAAGTGCATGAAGTTAAGAAGACAAGGACTAGGGAGAGAACATTATAACCATAGTCTTGTTGATATGCACCTTGCCATCATCATGGGATACATTTTGCACAGCTATTAGTAATAATGCATCTGGTGGTAAACTGGTTTATGATGACATATGTGGGGCATCTTGAGTGAGGAGATTCGTATAAAATATATGGTTCGCACTCAGAGAGGAGAGGCATATAATGTTCATGATTCTTACCAAGGAAAGAATCAACAACATGGCAGGAGCAAGAACAAGGAAAAGAATGGTCAACAGAATAAGAATAGAAGTAAATCAAGGAAGAGGGATATCAAATGCCATTATTGTCATAAGAAAGCACACATGAATAAGGATTGTTATGCATTAAAGAATGCTAAAGGTAAAGGACAAAATGTTGATGGGCATGCTAAACAGTTACCTGCACCATCTACTTTGACTGTGAAGATTGAAGAAATTAATGCTATTTTTGATGATGCTGATGTGTTGACACTTGATAGTACTATGCCAATTGAGGCTCTTATGGCTAATTCTCTTTCCCACATGTGGCTGCTAGATTCTGGTGCTTCTTTCCATGTGACACCACACAGAGAATGGTTCTCTAATTAAGCAGCAAATTCTCTTGGTACCGTGAGACTTGGTGAATCTTACTGGTGTGACGTTGTGGGGATTGGAGATGTGGTTGTGTAGTTCATTGATGGTTCAAAATTTACTATGCATAATGTACGCCATGTAACTCAATTATCATGCAGTTTGATGTCAGTTGGTCAACTTCATGACCTTGGTTACAAGGTGGTCTTCTATGCTCAGTCCTTTCACATATCAAAGGGCAATATGGTTATTGCAAAAGGAAGCAAAGTTGGCTCACTCTATCCTTTATTTGTATCATAGAAAGAACACTTGTAGCTGTTACTGAAAAGCCTATGGCTTGTACTTGGTATGGTCATTTGGGCCATATATCTCGTAGCAGAATGGAAAATCTTTCTCATTATGGCTACTTACCTGTGCTATCTTTCTCTGATTTTTCATTTTGTGAGCATTGTCAATATGGAAAGCAAACCACAAATGTGCATAGAATGCACATTGACTCTTCAATTCAGCCTTTAGGTCTTGTTCATATAGATGTGTGTGGTCCTATGCCCACAAGGTCATTAGGTGTTTCTCTTTACTTTGTCACTTTCATAGATGATGATACTAGAAAAGTTTGGGTATATCCTATCAAATCGAAGGATGGGGTATTCCCTACTTTCAGAAAATGGCTTGCTTCAGTCAAGACTAAAAAAGGAACTAAGCACAAAGCTTTACATTTAGATAATGGGGGTGAGTATACCTCACATGAATTCAGTCTTTTCTGCCAGTCTAGAGGAATTCATAGAGAGTCTACAACTCCTTACACTCAAATATAGAATGGTGTAGCTGAAACGAGGAATAGAACTATTCAAGATAGAGTAGTCTCTATGCTGCATCATGCAAACCTTTCACAAGGC
>CM035429.1:95032818-95175318 GCA_020310875.1 Ceratopteris richardii
AGGGGATGTGGTGCACTAATAACACCCTTGAACCACTAGCTAAAGGCGAAGGGTTCAAGTCCTATTGATCGACTTTGCATGAACCCTTGACATGGGTGATAAAGGGGTCCCCCTAGGCATATGTTTATTCTTCCAAATTTCTAGCCTCTAGGGAGAGTATGTCAAAGCATCAAAATCCTGTTGAAAATTTGAAATAATAAAATAATAATAAAAAATTATCATGAGAAGCTTTTTCCCTGATTTTATTACTGAGAAGATTTGCTACGCATGTCTTGAAAATATGGGGAAAAGTGTTATGTCTCCACACTTACAACTCAATTGAATGGACATCTCTCAGTCCAGTCTTAAAGGCCTCTTATTTTTCATCCTTGTCATTTGCCAAGATTCAACTCTTGGTCTTGCATGGCAAAGCTTCATCACCCATACTAGTGGCGGGCTGCTGGTATGTGACACCAACATTTTGAGCCCCCTCCCCTGTTTGGCGTTGTTTGTGAATGTAGCTTGTGCCTTGACTCGACTAGCATCCTAGAGGATCTGGCATTCTGACAAAAGTCTAAAAGGTCCATATGTTTTCTTGGATGTCAAGTAGAATATCATCACAAAGTGAACCAAAGAAGAAAGTAGCCCTTCTATTGCCTCTTTTCTCATCCACTAGGGGCATGCCTCTTTTTTCAAACATCATAGACATACGAGTACAAGGATGACCATCATAGAGCTGTCTTTCGGATACCTCTAAGAGTATAATATGAGAAAGTTTAGTATGTTTTCGTAGGTGTCAACTAGCTTTATCCTATGGAAGTGTATCAAAGAAGTCATTAGCTTGTATGGAAGTGTATCAAAGAAGTCATTAGCTTGTGTGATGCCTCTTTATCAACAACTTGAGTCAAAAAACTATACTAGAATATAGTCCAACTAGTAATAGACTAGTACGTTTCTTGAAACGTACTTCCAAGAAATGACCATAAATGTGTGCAACTCACGCATCATAAATGTGTGAAACTCACGCTTTGTAGAGAGGAGTGAAACAAGCGTGAAACAATCATATAAAGTTTTTTTAGATTTTGATTTTTTGAGTGGGGTATGGGGGCTCAAAACAGCTATCCCACTCAGAAGACAACTTTGATTTTTTGAGCCGGGGATGAGGGCTCAAAAGAACTATCCCATTCAGAAGGCAAAATTTATCTCCCTCCATTTTCGGAGAAGGTTTATACATGACCTGCAAACACAAGGCCGGTGGTCTGAATACAAGTCCAATGAGATAGCCAATGCCTCCTAAACTGCCTACCAGGCATGTTCCCATAAAAGAGAATGACACACATTGATTCTCTTTTACCCCACAAAAGATCATTGGTTTGTAGTTGTCAACAGCCAATTCAGAGTCTCCCATCTCTATCAATGCCCCGAACATGACACACAAGTATGAAAAACTTTGAACGAGAGCTCAACCCCTCCTAAACTACGTACCAGACATGTTCCCATTAAAAAAAATGCCATACCCCACAAAGGCACATCGGTCGGTTCTTTTTTACCCTACAAAAGATCATTGGTTTCTAGGAGTTGTCAGTAGCCAATTCAGAGTTTCCCATCTCTACAGTTACAGAAGTGACGCTAAGTGCCAAAGCTCAGACCATAGTTTTTTCATATGCGAACCATACAGCAAACGGATACCGATACAGAAATATGAAAAAAGTATAAAATCTTTTCAAAAATATCATACATGATATTATACGTTTAGCACAAAAAATAAAAATTTGAATGGCTCAGACCACAAAGTCAAATAAAGAAGATTCTTTAATCCATATAGACAAACAAAAACAATTTTTCAAAAGGGTAGACTGGTGTAGTTACCACAGGACAGCATGTGATTAAGCTTACAATACGTAGTGGCTATACATGCCAGGACTGTTTCGAGTATGGCAGCTTCATACCTCTTCCTTGCATCAGGAAAATAGCAGACCTGATGAGGCAATTTCACGTCAACAATATCATGCTGATCAGGACATCAGATGGTCAAATCCCAACAACATCCATTTAGTCAACTGTTAGGAGAACAGTAGAACACATTTCATTGCTCTGCTCAACTTCAAGAAACGCTAACCACTTGTATGGCTTGTTGAGCTTAATTTCCGACCCTCCCTCACGTGTCTGCAAATCTTCAACGCTTTTTCACATCCACAACTGATCAAATCCTCAAACAAATAAAAGATACATTGCAACTCTGAGTGACATGTGCTCCTGCCCTCTACAGATCATCGTAGTATCATTTAGCCCACTCTCCGAAAGATTTAAGTGGAGCCTAGAGGTGGCCTACATACTGCTGCTGAAAACAGACATCATCTTGTGTAGACTACTCAAAATGCATTACTTTCGTTTACAAGTTAATCAAAATGAACAACAATTTCGTTCGGCCTAAACATGTTGCAAGTAAATGTTTGCTGGAAACATTTAACTGGAACTTGGAATGATCGTGCCTGCGTATCGATGTCATAGCACCCTAGACATCTGCCGATTTCCACACGTGATTTGTCACAAACTCCAAAATGAATGCTGGCCAAGTCAGATGCGTGACCAAACAAATCTATTTTCTGACTGAAGTACAGATTACACTGATAAAATGAGAATGGCATTGAGAAAACTACAAATACCAGGGATAAGCAGTTTCCTTTAAAGAATCATTGAAATCTGTCCCGAAACTTCAGCTTTTGTTCAGGAGGCAACAACATGGTTCACCCGTTAGATAAATAGTTATGAACTCTAGAAACAGAAACAAGCAGAATTCCCAAGTAAATCATTACAATCTGATCAAAGTTTTCGTGCATGTCTCTGCGCACAAACTGTGACAACGTAGTATGTATAGGCAAGCGAGAATCAGGAATGAAAACTTCTGGGCACTCATACACTGCAGCTTTGATGTTCAAGAACATGTTCAAGTCTTCATCAATTCAACACTCAATTAGATTCTTGTTCTAGAGATGACAACGTGTTTCGTCCGAGAGATGAATAGCTAGGGGGAGGAGGTAATAAAGTTACAGGCTGTGCAAGAATAAGAGCTAACTGAATGGGTCACATATCGTAAATGTCTGGAAAACCACATATTTTTCGCTTGTTTTGCTCTTCCAGGAGAAAAGAATATACAATTAGACAATCAAGAAACTATCGAATGTGGAAGTATACATGCTCTGGCTAAGGTCTAAAGTGTGAACAATTGGTCACAAAGAAATTCCGTCCTTGCTTTAATCCGCAAAAACATGCTCATTCACGGCAACTTCCATCCCGCCTATCACCGGGACAGAAGGTCTTGAAGTCTGCGACGGGGCAAAGCCAAAGTGATAATCAAGGATGAATTTCGCATCATCCACTCTGACATGACTGTGATGCTGAGGATTAGCATCCTCCCTGTAAACCTTCATGTTCATGGCCATTGAGCATTTACCCATGCACTTGCATGGAACCGCCTCAACATTACAACCATTCGTAACCTGTGACCTCAACTCCTGGAGCAACAAATCTGAACCTGCCTTCCTACATTTCCCTCCTAGGCAAACCTCAATTCTGTTGGGAGATTGATCTGCACGCAAGGGGGATGTGAAACTTGGAACTGAAGATTTGATACTCTCTAGCCCGCCCTTGAGCATGACCTTGCCTGAACCCTCTTTCTGCTCATCCAAAAGTTCATGACTCGTGACATTCTGCCCCATGCCATCTGTGCGCACATGATTCACCTCCGCACCTGAAATACTGCAGGAAGACACTGATCCACTATCCTGACGATCACCATTTGAAGCCAGCATAGCAAAACCCTGCAGGGGAACCAGCGATGTTCCAACTTCACCAGTGACTCCAAGAATAGATTGCCTGCTCCGTAACATCCTCATGCTTGTCGAATCACAACCATCGTCGCTCGACTCTGAACTTGAAGATGAATCGGAAGATTCGCAGTCCTTGCTA
Source organism: Ceratopteris richardii (assembly GCA_020310875.1). NCBI lineage: Eukaryota > Viridiplantae > Streptophyta > Polypodiopsida > Polypodiales > Pteridaceae > Ceratopteris > Ceratopteris richardii. The sequence goes on from CM035429.1 coordinate 95,036,767, forward strand.
CCCTTCATCTTCTTCTTCCGCTCTTTCGATTCCGCCTTCATTTTCTTCTTCTCTTCCTTCTTGGCGGCTTTCACTTCCTTCTTCTTCTGCTTCACCAAGAGCTTGAGATCAGCAAGCTCCTTCTTCAAGCTAGTATGCCCGGTAGAGGAAACTGCCTGAGCAGAACATGTTCCATCTGCCATATTGCGGGCAGACTTAAGCACGAGGGGTTTCCGACGACGAAGTAAGCTCATGCGCAACTGTCTCGACGGCAAGGCATTTGCGGAACGATAAAATTCCGTGTGGCTCTGATCAGAGAAGGGCGACTGCAGAATATTGCGTTCAGGCAAAATTCCTGCAATAGACGCAGCCATGTCCTTCGTGTAAATCGCCAAGAAGCTGTGCTGAAGAGGTCTAACGATGATTGCTTGATTGACCAAACCGGCTTTATAAGAGAAGCTGGCGTCGTGGAACTATTTGATAGAATATGCTCGCCTCGCGCTCTCCATCCAGCCGACACGGGCAACCACGCTCAATGGACGGTCCAGAACAACCTAGCAGAGATCAACGATCACAAAATCACGACCCGGGAAAAGCATAACGCCAACTCACTGCCTAGTCAGACATGAAGTGTCCAGAGTTGCCACCACGGGTAGCCACACTTTATCGACGGTGAGAAGCACTTCATGAAAATCGACGTGGCAAAAAAAAAATCGTACGGTGAAATTAGAGGGCCAACTCACCGCCTGGTCAGCCGCGATGCCACGTGAAAAAGTAAAGCGCGGTAGGAAAAGCAAAACGCGCCTTCAGATTGCCTCGTCGAAGGCGACAGCTGGTGGCGTGATAGATTGCCGACGTCTGACGTAACGTCAGATGTAATAAACTTTTTCCACTCTTTAAACAATATGTATGAAATGCAGGAAAAGACATAACCAACAGCACCTATCAATTAATTGCATAAGAAATGAGTCTCAACAACAGCACCTATGAAACGTGCCGAGCAACAGATGGTAGCGCTCTCTCGTGCTTTCAAGGCTGCTAGCTTCCTAGCAGGCAGGCGGTCTTCTGGTTTCAGCTGCCGGCATTGGTTTCACCTCTGAGTACTTGAATTTTGGCGATGGAGGCTGCTGAACTTCTCGCCTGTGCCGCCCTCTCCACGTCGGTGTGCTGAGTCCTCTCCGTGCCGGGGCTCCCTCGGTTTCTGTGCTCGCATCATCGCGACGGGTCTGCTTGGCATCGCGACGGTGCCACATCAGCATCGCGCGCGGCTCCGGGGCCATCGCGATTCTCCCGGGATTTCCTCGACGGTGTGGCTGGAAGCCCATCGCGACGGTGTGGCTCACGCCCACCGTCCGTGAGTTGCGCCTCCGGGGAGGTCTTTTCCGCGTGGGGCTCGACTCCCAAGGCCGTACCGGTGCCGGAGGTCTGTGCCACCTCGGCATCGCCGTGGATCCCCTGCCCCTCGGTCCTGAAAGGGCGCCCTGAGGAATTCAATTCCGCTTCATCTCCCCGCGCTCCTGTCCGTCGGGCCTCGCGCTTCGCGACGGTGCCACATCAGCATCGCCGCCTCGCGCCCTTTTCGCTCCTGCCCAGCCGCTTTATAATAAATTAATTTAAAAAGGCCTCGCGCTTCGCGACGGTGCCACATCACCATCGCCGCCTCGCGCCCTATTCGCTTCTGCTCAGCCGCTTTAAAATATTTAAATTAAAAAGGGTAAGAAAGAAAGTTTAGTCAGCCTTTCGTCCTTTTGTATTTCTCAGTGTCAAGTTGCTCTTTTGATTTCCCACCCTTAGTACCTCTAGTTCCCTTTGGCCCTACCGTCTCGTAAAAAATAAAAAAGAAAAAGAAAAGAAAAGAAAAGAAAAAAGAGGAAAAAAGCTAAGTTCCTTGAGTATTCGCAATCTTGCTCCTTTCTCGTGGGGTGTGTCGTGCTGTTAAGCGGGTTTCAGTTTGCTCATTCAAGCTGTGGTCATGGACTTTGTGGCTCCCCCTCAGGCCGTGTCCCCCCTTGAGTTGGAGTCTGTCCCAGTGGACGTCGCGCCCCCAGAGGTCTCTTTATGCAAGGAATCTGTGGCGGCAAAGCAGGAAGAACTGAAGAAAACTTGCCTGATCGGTCAAATGTTTGGCCCCAGGCCCTCTCTTGATAGTGTGAGAACTTGGCTTCGCAAGGAGTGGTTCCCACGCGGCCTAATTGTGTCCAAATGTCAATTCCTGCCGGCGAACCACCTGCTTCTTATTTTTGAGAACGAAGAGATGGCTTTCCAAGCCCTGCAGGCCGGCTCCTGGCAAGTGGGCCGGTCCACCCTTTGCCTTTTTAAGTGGACCCTAGACTTTGTCCCGAACAGATCAAAGCCTCTTCGTTACCCGCTTTGGGTGGAGCTTCCCAATCTGCCTTTCTTCATGTATGGATTTCTTCGTGAAATCGTCTCATCGATCGGTCGCCCGATGGCCGCAAGACAGGATGTTGGGGGGTTGATCTACGATGGAGCTCAACACTCTTTCAATGCTAGATGGCATCCTCAGATCTGCGTTGAAACAGACCTGAACCAGGTCCTTCCTTCGAAGATCTCCATAAACTATGGAGATGGTATGACCTGGACACAAGAGGTTACTTACAAGAATCTGCCAAACGCGTGCTTCCGGTGCGGGCTTCAAGGTCACAGGATCAAAGACTGCCCACTGAAGAAAAGTACCAATAAAAACAAGCTTAAACCAGATGGGACCCTAGACCCTATCCCCCAAACCGACACTCGGGGTCATCCCCATCCAATGGAGGAAGAAGAGGGAACTCGCGTTGCTGAGACGGATTCAGAAGGTTCCACTGAAGTGAGACACAAGAGGAAAGTTAGCCCTCGAAGATCAAAAACAAGGAATACTACGACAGCTGCCCCCTCGAATAACATATACTGTAACCTAGAAAAAGAGATTAATGAACTCGATTTCCCAGGGGACAACCTCTTGGAAGAAGACCCCACTGATAATTCCCTTGGGTGCTCTACCAGCAAAGAAGATAACCTAGAAGGCTACACCACGAGTAAAGAGGAAGGCTTTACTACCAGCAATGAAGACAACCCAGACAACGAAAGCTCCGCTCTTGGCCCTACCCTCCCGGTATGCTTTCCAAGACTACCGCAACAAAAGTCCAAGCTTAAAGGTAAACAACCTTCCGGCATGCCTTGGAAGAGCCCCCTCAAGAGTAGGATCCTAAGTCAAGAAGTAGGGAAGAAAAAAGAAGACCACAAGAAGAAAAAAGATCGGGTCCCTCCCCTCAAAGAGGGCATCCATCATTAATGAAATTCACATCTCTAAACGTTAGGGGTCTGTCTGACCCGTCAAGAGCTTCGATTCTTGGCCAGTGGTTCAAAGACATGTGCTTCGCCCCGGACTTTATTTGCTTACAAGAGGTTAAAATCGACGGTGAGGATCTACAAAAACGGCTTAAATGCATTTCTCCGAACCACCTGTGGTTCTCCACTTCTCACCCTAGAGGGACAGGGGGTGCTTCTATCGGTATTAGTCACGCCTTGTCTAACAATGTGACCTCGACTTTTGAAGGTCGGAATCATCGTTGGATTGCTGCCTCTTTCGGGTCTCCTTTCCAGTTCACTGTGGTCTCAATTTATGCCCCTAATGGGGAAACAGATAGAATGGATACTTGGGCTTCCCTTGACTCCCTTTCACACAATGTTCTGATTTGTGGGGACTTCAACATGGTCGAATCTCCTGAAGACCGATGGAATAACAAAGGGAAAATTATTGACGGTCAGGAGAAAGAGATTTGGGATAAAGTCAAGCTCCATCTCGACCTGGTCGAAGTGAAAGACAACCAGGGTTTCTCCTGGTCGAATCTCCAGTCGGGGGACTCTTTGAGGAAAGCAAGGCTAGATAGATGCTACATCGACCAGAACACCATCCTTCAGTGGGGTAGTCCTTCGATTTCTCAACACATGGACCTCACTATCTCAGACCACTATCCGATTACTTTGTCCTTCAAACCAATTCCCATGCTCCAGAAAGCTCCTTGGTTTCAGGCTTGTCAGACATCATTTTCCCTCCCCTCTGTCCACCAGGAAATTTCTGAGGTGTGGACGGAAGCCTTTGCTTACTGTAATGAACCGGCTAAGTGTTGGAGAAACGCGGTAGAAAGGACTCGTAAAATTCTAATAAGGACTCAAAAGGCTATAAGAGAAATTCGAAAGAAAAGAAGAGAAATGGTGTACCGGAGGCTCTCACGGCTTGAAGAAGAGGTGAACAAAGGTAAGCTTCATTGCCAACAGGGTCTGTTGAAAATCAGGGGTAGGCTAAGATTAGAGGAGGAGGTCCAAAGGAAAAATCTCCATATTTTCTTCAAAGAGTGGTGGGCAGGGAAGGCGGACAAACCAACGAAAGAGATGTGTAACATCCTCAAAAGGAAACAAGCTAGGGAATCCATCCCCCTAATGGTCGATAACAATGGAACTGAATGTTGCACGGAAATGGAGAATAGAACTATCATCGTCGAACATTTTACTAACCTTCTCGGGGTCTCGACTCCTCTTTCCCCCCACAGGCGCGACTCCATGGCAACCATCTCAAGGGTTGCCCAAACCAGAATCCCTCAGAACTTGATTGCTCTTCTGGATGCTAACATCTCCGAGAATGAAATTATCGAGGTTATTGATGCCCTTCCCAATGGGAAAAGTCCGGGCCCAGATGGCCTTACCAATGAGTTCTTTAAGTCCTTCAAACTTCAGGTGGCCACCCCTCTGCGCCTCGTGTGGCAAGAGGCTCTCTCCTTCGGTGCCCTCCCTGAGTGCCTGAATAATGGCGTCATCAAGTTAATCCACAAACGGGGAGATAAGAACAAAATTGAAAACTGGCGTCCGATTACCATGCTCCAAACTGGATACAAGATAATTGCAAAAGTTATCGCCAACAGAATCTCCTGTCATTTAAAGTCATGGCTGTGCGAGGACCAGAAAGGTTTTATCAAAGGTAGATCTATACTTGAAGCAATTATTGATATTTGGGAAGGCCTTGCTTTTGCTGAGGAGTCTGCTCAAGATCTAGTTTTCATTAAGATCGACTTCGACAAAGCGTATGACAGACTGGAATGGGACTTTATTCTTCAATCATTGAAAGACCTTGGATGCAGCCAAAAGTTTACGAAGATGGTTTCCACGCTTCTTGGAAATGCTTCAACTAGAATAAACATCAACGGTAAGCTCTCTGAGCCCATTCGTTTAAAAAGATCAATTAGGCAAGGCTGCCCTCTGGCTCCTTTACTATTCGCTATCGCCTCAAATGGACTCAGCTGCCTATTAAAGCATCACATGGATGCCGGCAATCTCAAGGGTCTCTCCTTACCTCGAAATCACGGCCAAATGGTTGTGAGACTTTTTGCTGATGACATGAATGCCTTTGTGCATAACGATATAAATAGCATTGAGGTGTTTTGGTGGTGCCTCCACACCTTTTGTATGGCATCAGGCTCAAAAATCAACCATGCTAAAACTGCTTTTAGAGCGATCAGCGGGCCTACTCCCCAATTGTTGGTAGATCGGGGGTGTCAAGTTATCCCTAGCGGTCAAGTCTTCCGCCTCCTCGGCATTCCGATGGGTTTCGACATCTCAATGGACCAACGATGGAACTGGGTGCTATCCAAGTTGGATAGCAAGCTGAATCAATGGAAAGGTATGCAAGTCAACCTGGCAGGACGTGCTATGGTTATTAACACCTTTATGTTGTCTACAATTATTTACTTTATCTCGTGTTGGAGACCTAAGGAGAAAGACTTGGCCAAAGTAGAAAGAATCTGCAGGAACTTCCTTTGGACTGGGGACCCCAACAGAAGGGGGGTTCCCCAAATCAAATGGGAAACTTGCATTAGCCCTAAAGACTCAGGGGGCTTGGGTATTTTGGATATTGCTGGGTTAGCTGACAAACTGGCGGCTAAATGGCTTATCAAGGCCTGGAGCAATAGGGAGTCCTCTTGGGCTAAATTGATCTTCAGAAACACGGAAGACTTTACCTTTGTCGGCCTCCCTGGTTGGAAGGACATAGGGTTACTCACGCTTTTGTTCTCCCCCCACCCAGTCTGCCCTAAAGGCTCTAGCCTCGTGTGTTCCTTATGGAAGAATTGGAACAAGGCCAAACAGTTCATCAGAATCAGCGATGATTGGAAGTGGGCAGCTGGCATAAGACAAAATGACTCTATCTGGTTCCCGATCAGTGGCATTCGGGGAGTGGAATCTTGGAACCTCCAAACTGCAGGGCGGTTATGGAACAAGGGGTTCAAACAGTGGAAACAGCTCTGGAAACAAGAGACCCGCCAGTGGATTAGGTTCGTAGATTTGGATCCGAGACTTAGCATTACCTTTGAGGAATGGACTCTTCTTCAAAGTAGGTGTTTAGCCTGGGACCGCTCAACTACCCGCCTTCTCTGCGGTCAGGATCCTCCTTGCTCGGAGGGCCTCAAATGGAGCAATGGTAAGAAGCTGTCCAGAATCCCGAACTTCAAAGGGGATTTGGATGTTCACCACACCCTTAACAAGAGATGGTGCCTTGCTTGGACCAAACTTCGGTGGGAGCTAAAATTCATGTCTCTTTGGCACCCCCTAATTGAGGTCAAAAAGTCCGTTCTCATGTGGCAGGTCCTGCATAAAGGTATCTGGACCAATGCAAGGGCTAACAAAATCTGTGGTGTGCCGCCATGGTGCAAGCGTTGTCATCGGTGCATCGAAGATTTAGCCCACCTGTTCTTTGACTGCCCCAAGTCCCGTGTTGTCTGGCATCACGTGTCCCGGGTTTTGAGACTAACGCGTCAAATCAACTGGCAACAAGTGATGTTGGGTGAGGCGATCGGATGCTCATCGAGGCTGTGGAATGCCATCAGAGGCGAGGCTCTCTGGAAGATTTGGCGAGAGCGCTGTGCCGTCAATTTCGACCAAACTCCTAAGGAATGGTCGATCGAGAAATCCTTGTTTCTCCTTGGTAAAAGAATCTCCCGAGTCAAGAGATCACCACCGTTTAGACATCACTGTATTTATCTCCTGGAAAACAACAAGTTGAAACCCAATTGGGTCCCACATGAGGGAGATGGTAATGTTATCCACCTCATTTGTAATGCATTGTAGCTTGCCTGACTCCTCCCCTGCGTTGTGGGATTCGGGGGGTCCCACGGGCACTAGTCCCATTCACTTGTAACTTTTTCTCTTTAATATAATTAAAGTCCGGGAGATTAGGCTAAGGCCGAACTTCCTTTATATATATAAAAAAAAAAAAACAGCACCTATGAAATGAGTCCCGGTTTGCTGGCCTGGTGGTTGGGCCTCTCGTCTCTTGAGGCGGGGGCGAGGGTTCAACCCCTGGCAACAACATGTAGGGACATATGAATCCCACATACTGTTGTATGTGGCTGTTGGCCACCGTTTGACCATCCACGCAGTAGTTGTGACCGCCGTTCAACCTAGTTTGTAAACCCCTGTTCTTGTGGGATAAGGGGGGTCCCATGGGTACTATGCCCTTCCTTGTACAGTTGCAATTTCAAAGTTAAAGTCCGGGGGAGTAGGCCTCGGCCGAACCTCCATTAAAAAAGAAAAAAAAAAAAAAAAAAAACAGCACCTATGAATTGTGTAATGCGATAAGGGGAGAGATCGGTTGCTCTGCGGCGTTGTGGAATGTGATCAGGTGAGAGATCCTTTGGAAGATTTGGGAGGAAAGATGCGCTCACAATTTTGGCAATACCCCCAAGGAGTGGTCGATCGAGAAGTCCCTATTCCTTCTCAGCAAAAGAATTGCTAACTGTAAGAACCCCCCCCCCCCCCCCTTCAGACATCACAAAGAGCTACAATATGTCAACAATAAGCTTAAAACCAAGTGGGCTCCGCATGATGGGGATGTGAGGTTTATCAACCTTCTCTATAACTTCATGTAAGCTTTGTAAGGTCCACCACGAAGGCTCTAGCAGATTGAAGAAAATTGGACTTCAGAAACATATCCGTTGGATGCATGCTCTGCTGGGAGAAACGTTCAGTTGCTCCGCCTCTCTGGAACGCCATCAAAGGGGAGATCTGGCGGGAAAGGTGTGCTTGCAACTTTGGTGACTCCCCCATAGTGTGGTTGATTGAGAAATCACTGTTCCTCCTTGGCAAAAGGATCGCTAACTGTAAGAAATCCCCCCTTTTTAGGCATCATCAAGTGCTCCCTACAACAAGCTTAAACCCATGTGGGCCCTGCATGAGGGTGATGAGAGGGTGACTAACCTTCGTTGTAATGCCATCTAAACTCTATAAAAGCTACCCCCGCTCTGTGGGATTTGGGAGATCCCATGGGCACTATTCCCCTTCTCTTGTACTTTCTTTTAATTAATTCAAGTTCTGGAGAGTAGGCTAAGACCGAACTTCCTTTATTTTAAAAAGAAAAAAAAACAGCACCTATCAATGTCTCAGGCCGCTGTCCTGGTGCTTGGGCCTCTCGCCTCTTGAGGCGGGGGCGAGAGTTCAACCCCTGGCAACAACATGTAAGGGACATGTGTATCTTGGAAAGATGTTGCATGTGGCTGATGTGCCATCGTTTGTCTAGTCCCACGGTAGTTGTGACCGAAGTTTAACCCAACTTTGTAAACCCCTATTCTTGTGGGATAAGGAGGGTCCCATGGATACTATGCCCTTCCTTGTACAGTTGTAATTTCAAAGTTAAAGCACGGGGGAGTAGGCCTCGGCTGAACCTCCATTTTATAAAAAAAAGGCACCTATGAATTAATTGCATATGAAATGCTCGGTTGGCTGGGCCTTCCGCCTCTTGAGGCATAGGCGAAGGTTCAATCCCCACTTACCGTAAGACAATGTGGTCCTAAGGCCAGTGTAAACCATGATGTTTCCAATTGAAACTAGTCCTCCCTTGTGTCGCCTTCGGGTAGTCTAATCCCTGCTTTGTGGGATACAGGAGGTCCCATGGGTACTATGCCATTCACTTGTACAGTTGCAATTTCAAAGTTAAAGCTCGGGAGAGTAGGCTTCATCTGAACCTCCATTTAAAAAAAAACATGATGCTAAGAATATGATCTCATTGGCACACTCATAGAGTACCTTGTTCATGAATGTTATATTCCTCTTCAACCGCCTTGACATTCACCATATGACCTCTAGGTTTTTCTTTCATATACATTGTTGAAGAGTATGGCTCCATAAATATAAACACGATGCAATCAAGAGAAAGCATGTCAATGTAATGAGGCTCGAAAACAAATTTTTAATTTGAGAGACATCACAACAAATGCTACTTAAAACTTATTAAATTCAACCTAGGCAGCATATCCTTTGTGTCTTTGAAAATGATCATGCATGCCTTGATTATATTAAGGTCTTTTGATGCATTCAACATGGTAGACCAATGAGCTCTTTGATACTCCACTCTAAATGACCATTGTTTGTAAGCATGTAATTGAGATCTATCTTATGATTTCTTCCCTTGATGGAAAACATCGTGTTGGATGATTGATCAAGAAAGTAGTTACAAAAATTTCTTGTCACTTATAGTATAATCATTTCTCTAGAAGACCATATGCACATAGCTTCCTCTTCATGCCTTGTTTCAATGTTTGGGAGTTCCATTGCCAATTTTCAATTTGAGGGTGATGGGAATTCCATTGGAACCATGGTCAACTCTTATTTTTCAAATGTTTCTGCACCAATTCATTGCTTAAACCCTTCCAAAATCATGTTCATATTCTACTCTCAATCTGCTCCTCTTATTAGCTCTCCTTGAAGATATTTGGCTTGACACAATTAAACTCTCCATCTCTTGAAAAATATCATGATTTAAAACATGATTGATCTTGCAATGGGTAAGTCCATCATTCTTTTAGTGTTGTTTTGCTTTTATTAAGGTCACTTCTTCCATCCCTTGTTTCGTTGTCTACTTTCTTTTTCTTGCTTGAACTTTAATTCTCAAGTTTATGATTTCCCATGCGTTAATCCAAATTTTGTATTTATTTTTCAAGAAAGTATTTTTTCTCTCAAATTACTCTGATTTTGTACGTCATTGGACCGATACTTCATAGGTGCATTTTTCTATTAATCTTGATCTTATTCATCAACTTCCTCCATATCTTGCACTTGTTCGTCCATGCATTGTTCTCTCTCTCTCTCTCTCTCTCTCTCTCTATATATATATATATATATATATATATATATATATATATATATATATATATATATATATATATATATATATATATATATATATATTACATACATGCAAACCAAAACATACATACATACAAACAAGAAAGTATTGTTGGAGAATAGGCGAAGCAAAGGTTAAAAAGGGTGTTACCTTAATTTTTTGGACAATTACTTTCCATTCCATGATCTTTTGAAGCAATTGAAGGTTATTTGGAAGAGATTCAAGACTCAGTTTCAACGTGAAAAGTTGCCCAAATAAACAAGTGAAGCTACATAATATATACTGAAGTTCACTTGGAGTTCAAGCCAAGCAATAAAGAACATCAATGAATGGTAGGAAAAGCGCAAAAGGATCAATCTTTTAAGTATCAAAGATAACAAACCCTATGTGACTGCGATGCCATGTAATACATGGAATACATGGAATACATGGTGTACTCTTACACCTTCAATATGTCAAATCTTCGAGGAGTAGACCTATAGCTAGTTGTAGTCTGAGGCAATAAGCAAACTAGATTTATAAGTGTTTCAACAAGCTCTATTCATTTACTGAATTCTCCTATTCATAGAGAGTACATGCACACAAGCAAAATGAAAAGAGTGTACTTAGAAAATGAAAGAGTGCGAGAAACTCAAAGTGATTAGGACAAAAAATGGGTAAACTTACATGGATTAGAAATGAGCTTGCTAAGAGCATTGAGTAGGCTCTACAAGCTTCCGATCAAGTACAAAGTGGGAGAGAGGTCCTCATTATATAGATTTCGAGGAGGATCTTTAAAGTACACTAGATGTGGGATAGTTGCATGTTCCCAATATAACAAAAAACCTAGGATCTGTTGGACAAATTGTTGACTAGGGATTACAAATCAAGTTCAATACTGATGGTTTATATGTAGATGAGTATAAACAGAATGGAAGGTTATTGTGAAAGGGAACAAAGTGGTTAGGATGTTCACCTTGAATGTGAAAATTATTGAAATGAATGTAGCCATGTTTCCAAAAGGTGTAGGTGTTATTGTTGACATAGAGATTCAACACAAGCAAATTGGATATGCAAATTTGTAGAGGCTGAAGTTGATGCAGTCAAAGAAGCTTGTCAATGGACTACCAAATTTCAAGGTTGAAGTGATGTAGATTTATGTGAAGAATATCAATTTGGTAAATAGTCAAGGACATCATTTTCGCATGAGAAAGGTGTTAGTGAGTGTAGCTCAGTGATGAGTAGCACCTCCTTTAATGTCAATCCGGGAAGACGTGAGGATGGTATGAAGACCACGAGCAAGTGGGAGCACAAGTGTGTGAGTGAGAAGCACACAAGCATGCACACACATACACGCACACACGCACACACGGCAAGAGCAAAGAGAGTAAGACAATGGAATCACTTCTATTGCAACAAAGTTCTCATACAAGCTCAAACTACAAGAAGCTCCCCCAAAAATGAGCTCTCTAGCTCTATTTATAGTTTTTGACTAGCTTTGGCCCTGTCCAGACCTAGTGTCCGGCCTAGTTAAAAATTAGGTTCCAGAGCTTATTTGAGGGCTCAAACGAGATCTAAAAATTATGAAAATTGGCAGGCAACTACTTCTAAGGCTCCTCAAGCTCGAGGACTCCTCGGCTTGTACAAAATGGAGCTACAAAAAGGTGAAAATGGTATTTACAGGGGTTTTTAGTGATGAGAATCACTTTAAAATGATATAAGGGTTTTGAAAAAAATGAAGGGTTGCCTTAGTGCTAGATCTGCATGTGTGTCCGTACTTGCTTCGTCCCGTATATTGTCAACACTCTCCCCCCCCTAGGGTCTGTCGCCTCTGACAGACCTCTGTTCCACAGTTTGATCAATGTACTTCTGCAGGAGTTCGATTGCCAATTCTTGTTCTTTGATTCTTAAACCTCTGATCAGGTCTCGTTGCAAAGCCTCCCAATCAACTGTACCAGGCAGGTCAGGTTGTGGCATCGTGTAAAGCTCGGAATGCATTGTTTGCTCGCATGCAAAGAGATGGAGTAAATGCGTAGGCCGTGGCGCGAATACCTCTGAATGAGCTTCCCAAAACCCCGTGGTGAACATATCGTCGAATGTTTGCTTGTAGCAGGCAGGGAGATATCTTATGCGTGCATGCCATGCGTAAGCCACTCGTATGCTCGGGGTTGTGCTCATATCATATAGCAGGTCGTAGTTACCATTAATAAACCCGGGAATAGGAGGTTGAATACGGCATACATTGCGAAAAGTTTTGAGTACGACCTGCATCATATCGAAGATCTTGAGCATCATCTGGGCAGCGACGTCTGGCATGGGGTGGAGACGTGGGATCCAATGTCTGATGGTAGCCATCATGTAGGCTACCGTAGGCGTGCCGTTGGGGGGTGCAATGGCAGGGTAATTGAGCCATTCTTTGCAATTGGCATTGTTCTTGACTTTGATTGCAAATGACTTCCATGTCCTTCTCCGTTGTACTGGTCCATAGCAATTGTTATACTTTAAATGCATGGGTGCGTGGTCCCATGTTCGTAGCATCTCGGGATAGGTCTCCAATAGCTTTTGCCTCCAGATGGGTTGATGTATTCTCCCTTTGCGCGCCTCCTCTGGAATGTCCTCAGGTTCAAATTGCGTTGCGAAAGTTGGGTACTTGTTGGTCTTACGTTTGATCTCGGCGTTGTAGTCTGCCAACAGTACAAAGTACGGCTTATATTGTAATTCTGAGCTGGTGATTAGCCTTCTAGGGGCCAGCTGTCTGAAGTATTCTGATTGAAGTATGGTTTCTTCAATGGTCTTCATGGCCAACATCTGGTAGGAGATACGTTCTTCATGAGTATGCCCCATTTCTTCTACCTGTTTCATCCATGCCGATGGGGGTTCCTCATAAGTGTCTTGTCCCTCCTCAGTGATTGTGCCTCCTGGAAAAGGTTGAGGCTCATAGTTCTCTTCATATGCTTCCTCCACTGGAATAATAACTTCTTCTTCTTCCATGGGTTGCTCAGGTGGGGAAGGAGTTCGTTCATATTGTAACAACTTGATTTTTAACTCGGCCACCTGCTGACGTAGCTCTAGTACTTCACTGGCTACTGATAATTCCGTCTCTGGTGAGGTTGCAGCGTTGGCCATCTCCTTGTGTTCTTGTTGGTGTGGCGCAGGCACTTGGGCTTTCTGTAGGTCTTTGACTTGGTCAGCAAGCTGATCATGAGCCTCCAGGAGAGTGGCATAGGTCTCTAATATTTGTTGTATATTCTTCGAGGGGATGGCTTGGAACTTAGCCGGGTCAATGGGTGCCCCTGGAGTATTTTCCATAGCTGCTTCGAGGTTGTCTTGATTTTGTTGTTGTAGTCTTTTATTTTCTTCTTGAGCAGCCGCTAAATGGCGTCGGAGTAGAGCCATGTTTCGTTGTAGTCTAGCGTTACGGGCTAGTTGATCTCTAAGTTGTTCTTCAGTTACCCTACTCTTCTCTGCATGTGTGGATTCGAGCTCCACCTGATGTTGTTGAAGGGTAGTCACCTCCTGCTGTAGTTCTGTATTAGATAACTCCAAGGCCGTAACTCGTGCCTGGAGATGGGCTGACAAAGTACAGAGTTCTTTATTGTTTTCTTCTAGTAACCTGTATTCCTGTTTAAGTTGGGCGGCAGCTTCGAGCATGGTGTTGAGTGCATGACTAAATGAAGTGGGTGCAGGGGTAAAGGTGGAAGATGCAAGGGGTCGGGGGATGGGAAAGGGAAAAATGGGTGTTGTGCCTACAGTGCTTGGAAATGGCGACGTGAGTGAAGTGATACGTGGTGATGTTGGAATAGCAGTGGTGGTGGGTGATCCTGTGGATGGTGAGATGTCCATGGGATCGGACGTGAGAGTGTGTGATTCGTGCACCGTGAATACAGGAATGGTGGGTGGTGTGATAGTGGTAGCAGTGAATGTGGGGGAGTGGGGTTGGGAAAGGGACTTTTTATTATAATTATCCACCTGTTGGAGTATATTTACAAGGTTTGTCCAGAATGAGGGTTGTGTGACTTGGGCTGAGTGTGAGGCAGTTGCTAGGGGAGTGGTGGATAGGGTTTGGGTGTGAGTGAATGGAAAAGGATGGGATGAGGTCTGGCTATTGGCAAGTGGTTGTCCAAGGGCGGGGAGATAGGAGGGGTGACCTATTATGGTTTGATCGGTGGCCGGATGACCGGTGTGAGGTTCAAAAATTTGGGTGGAAGTGTGGGACGTGGGTAAAGGGAAGGATGTCAAAACGGGGGTGTGTACAATGGTTTCGTGATGGGTGGATATCGGTTGTTCAGGAGGAATAGTGGAGAGAGGTTCTGAAGGGTGGATGGAAGGTGGCTGTGGAGATGGTACGTGTGTAATTACCTCATGTTCGTCGGTGGGACTCGGGCTCGTCATGTGAACATCTTCTGAAATTATAGTTGGCAAGGCGGTAGAGGTTTCCATTTGAATCATTTTCCTGCGTCGTGGTCGTGTATCAATTCGTCGTTGATCATAGACAGGGTTTTCCTGATAGACCATTGTCCTCAATGCCTCCCCGATCCCACATGTCTCTGCCAATAAATTCAATGATTCCACAAAGTTGGAGTCAACGTTCTCGGCTTGAAGCATCTGGTTCACTAGAGCTCTATTCGCCGCTTCTGTCAGCTTATGTCTTCTCTGTACCTGCTTGATTGTCTTGTACAGCCGTCTGAGTTGTGCTGTGTAGGCAGGGACCTCCTCTTCACTGTCTTCCGGGTCATTTCTGTGTGCGCCTTCCTGCACTTGTGTGTTTGGGTCATGAGGATGTTGTGCCACTTCTTCCCCATGTACTCTGCTCGTCTCGCCCCGTGGCTGTTCTCTTTGGGCTGATGCACCTGGACCCACATTGTCAAGGGAATCTTCACTGTCGGATAGTGGGACCGTCTGCAGGAATCTTTCAAAATCAAAATTTGGATCTTCTGTGAAGGTGGCCATAGATGCAAACTCTGCATCGGTAGGTAGTGGAGGGGCGGATGGAACGGGTTGTACCACCTCTCTCGCTTGAACTTCTTGAAGATGGATCGTGAAAGGTGTGACTTGAGCTTCTGGTCGGGGAGAAGCTTCAGTCGTGGCTTCTTGAGGGATCGTTACCTGGGAGAGCGATCCACGCATTCGTTTTGCAGGCTGACTCCCTGACTTCCGCCCTTTGAACAGCTCCAGGTGTGCATACTTTAGGGCTCGAGCAACTGGCACATCATATGCAAGACATCTGTAGATGATTCTTGTCAGCGCACAACAACCATGTAAAGTGGGCTTCCTCGCTCCCCGCTTGCCTGCCTCATATACTTGATCTAAGATCCATACCGGCATCTTAATGGGCAAGCTTCCGGTCTCTGCTAAATATAGCCCGTACCATATCTTCTTGTGAGGCTGAGTGAAACGGTCCTGAGCGGGAAATGCGAAGTGCTGGAGGCACATCCGCAGAGGTATGGCGATGTTGGGGGTGAGGGCGCACATTTCTTTTAGTTTCTTGATTCTATTGCTTTTCATCGACTCCGGTATCAGTGGGTCGCGATCTGAAGGCACATGAGTGCCATACATTTGAAGGGCTTCCCTGATTAACGTTACATTTAATTCAAACTTCCTCATCTCCTCCAGATTGGATAAGGAGGGCACCCAGAATGTGCCTGAATGATCTTTATCCCCGGTAGGTTTCAGCGTAGCAATCAAGTAGTAGCACCTGAGGAAGTCGAGTTTAGGTAGAGCTGCACTGAAGTAAGCTTGTAGTCCTGCCTTTTGCCAGATATCTTGAAGTGGAGCTGCATTCTGTAAGGTCTCAAATTCTCTTGAAAAGAATTGGAAGGTCCACCAAACCCCTCCACACTCCATCTTGGACTCCCAGATGTGATCTGCGTCTCCCAAATCTCCTGGCATTTCATTGAACCAATGGGAGTGCCCTTTTACTCTTTCGGTTAGTCCACTGGGTGGATCTGGAATAGGAATCCTTCGCACATTCAAGAATTCTTCCGGCCGAGCTGTTGGTGGAGCTTCCACTGGCATGGCATCCCAATTGATTGGAGCATGGGCACCTGCCTGAGAGCTTGTGCCTGCCGCTGTTGCCATGAGAGTAGGGTGCTTATCTGCTCAATTAGCTGGTTGAACAGACTGCTACACAAGCCCAGGAAGCCTTCTCCCAAGCTTGGTACTCACCCTTGCTAGCTTGCTTTGGATTGCCTTGAGTGCACACAAAGTTCCTGCAAAATCTCACCCGTTAGTATAGCTCTATTACCACAAGTGATTGGAAAACACACATCAATATTTTCAGTCCCCCTGGAGTAACTCACTGTACCCCCTGAATCTGAGAACCACTTAGTTCCACCTAAAGGTCAACTTAAAAATGCATGTTCTAAAACTCCGTGTATGATTCTTACAAAAACCAGTCAAGGTCCACGTAGGATTCTCAACGAGCTTTCCAACGAGACCAAAATCTCATCAATCGGAGTCCGTATGGTCAAGTTATGACCATTCAGGCACTAAAGGGTCAAAACAGGCTCTCAGGGTTCAGGAGATCCCTCTCTGGTTTCTAGGCCTTTTGCCCACTTCCAAGGTTCTAAAGTTATACCAAGGTGCCTAAAATTAAGCTCAACTACCCTTCAATTCACTCAAAATTAACCCTAACTTTTCATGCGTTAAAGGCCGTGTATCGCGATAGGTCGGGTCGAGGTGTCGCGATAGGTGGGAAGTGTCGCGATAGGTCGAGGTGTCGCGATAGCTCGTGAAGTGTCGCGATAGGTCGAGGTGTCGCGATAGCTCGTGAAGTGTCGCGATAGGTCGAGGTGTCGCGATAGCTCGTGAAGTGTCGCGATAGGTCGAGGTGTCGCGATAGCTCGTGAAGTGTCGCGATAGGTCGAGGTGTCGCGATAGGTCGTGAAGTGTCGCGATAGGTCGAGGTGTCGCGATAGGTCGGGAAGTGTCGCGATAGGTCGAGGTGTCGCGATAGCTCGTGAGGTGTCGCGATAGGTTGTGAGGTGTCGCGATAGGTCGGGGTGTCGCGATAGGTCGGGGTGTCGCGATAGCTCGTGAGATGTCGCGATAGGTCGTGAGGTGTCGCGATACCTCGAGGTGTCGCGATAGCTCGGGATATGGTGAATTTTTCTGTTCTACCTAGTGTTCCTGGGAGCTCTAGGCCTGCGCAGTGTCGTGGTGCACTCAGAATCGTGATTGGGTGAAATTTTCGGAGTGTCGCGATAGCTCGAGCTCAACGCCTCGGGGATTGTGCAGACAATTTCTGTACCTGCTGAGCTTGCTGGAGATGATGATGGAGCTGCCACCTGCAAGAAACATGCAACAAACACACAAAGACAAGCACACACACTCGCTCTCTCTCAAACTCGCACACAACAAATGAGGGAATGATAGGGAAGAGGGAATATGTAGTGGAGAAGGAGGTGGAGGTGGAGATGGAGAAGGAGGTGAAGATGAAGATGGAGATGGAGAAAAATCAGAAATTTACCTACTACTTACCATTCCAACGCGTCCTCTCTACGTCTTACCATCACACGCTCGTCCTCAAAGCTCGATCCCCGGCAACGGCGCCAAAATTTGGTGTAGCTCAGTGATGAGTAGCACCTCCTTTAATGTCAATCCGGGAAGACGTGAGGATGGTATGAAGACCACGAGCAAGTGGGAGCACAAGTGCGTGAGTGAGAAGCACACAAGCATGCACACACATACACGCACACGCGCACACACGGCAAGAACAAAGAGAGTAAGACAATGGAATCACTTCTATTGCAACAAAGTTCTCATACAAGCTCAAACTACAAGAAGCTCCCCCAAAAATGAGCTCTCTAGCTCTATTTATAGTTTTTGACTAGCTTTGGCCCTGTCCAGACCTAGTGTCCGGCCTAGTTAAAAATTAGGTTCCAGGGCTTATTTGAGGGCTCAAACGAGATCTAAAAATTATGAAAATTGGCAGGCAACTACTTCTAAGGATCCTCAAGCTCGAGGACTCCTCGGCTTGTACAAAATGGAGCTACAAAAAGGTGAAAATGGTATTTACAGGGGTTTTTAGTGATGAGAATCACTTTAAAATGATATAAGGGTTTTGAAAAAAATGAAGGGTTGCCTTAGTGCTAGATCTACATGTGTGTCCGTACTTGCTTCGTCCCGTATATTGTCAACAGTGAGAATCTACTAGAATTAGTACATACAAATGTTCTGGGTCATGCAAACCCCACATCTATGGGAGGTTGCAGGTTCTATGTCACTCTCATTGATGACCATACACAAAAAGTATGGGTATACTTCATGGAGGAGAAGAGTGAGGTGTTTTCTCACTTCCATAATTTCAAGGCTATGGTGGAAAAGTACACTAGTTGATGAACTCGAACATTTGTAGACTTATCTGATCAGAAATTCTCTTGAACATCCCTATGTGCACCATTTTTATGCATGCTAACTAGAGGACTAGTATCCTCAAACACCACTCTTCTCATGTCAACCTCTTTAATAGGTTGTTTATGCATCTTAGACTCATTGAAAATGACATCACTACTTCTGACCATTGATCGTGTTTTAGGATCCCGTAAGTGTTGAGATATCAAGCTCAACATGTGATGATCCAAGATAACACGTATCACTTTTTCATTTCTCTGACATGTATAGTGGTCACACTGGTATATGTCAGTACACTTCATTGAGATTTATTAGATTTATCTACCACGAGTGATGGCACATTTGTTTCTTACTAGCTCGCTCATTCGCGGACATTAGGTTTTTCTTTATGCACTGGTATTTATATATTGCACTCGTTGTATTCTTGTTTTTAGGTCATTCTTGTACATTCCTTTTATGTAATAGAAGAAGAAGAAGATCATTCTTCCTTGCCTCAATGGGTGTGTTTGCTTCTCCTTGATTTTGAGGTTGTGTGTGTGAGATCTCTTCCTTATCTCCTTCCTCGTGACATGGTATCAGAGCTAGTGCAGTTGTAGAGAGCTCATGGAGAAGGCCGACAGTGAAGAGTACGCAAGAAGGCATGGAGAAAGTGCAATTCACAAACGACCTCAGATTGCTACGAAAATTGGCGTGAAGGTAGAAGACCTCAAAATATTTTTGAGAGTTACCCCTTTAGGGTCACTTGTTTTTATCATATCAAAGTTTCGAAGCCATCTTGACCTCCATTTTGAGCCCGCAAGGTGGGACCAACAAAAACCAGATCAATTTTCAAAACTGTAACTTGCATCATGTTTGCCGACACATATATTACAAATTCAGAATTTCAAGCGATTCCATGTACTATTGCATGAAAACTGTGTTTTTCTAAGATTGAACTGTCACGTCATACTGCAATAGTGTTCAAGGAGAAGTGTTGCTTGTGGTGTTTTGCAGTGTTGTGAATAGCTACAAAAATAGCAAACACAGATGGAATGAGTGAGCTTATGAGCGATAAGCTAGACAAGAACAACTTCCATGCTTGGAGATTCAGGATGAAAAATTTCCTGATGGGAAAAGGCTACTGGAAGTACATCGAAGGAGAGAATGAAAACGCTCCACAGTTACCAGAGAGGAATTGAATTGTAGACCAGTTAAGAGTGTATGAAGAATGGAATCAAGGAGCAAGAAAGGTAATGTATTGGCTATCTATTAACATACAAGATAGCATGATTGGGCACATACAGGATGCCAAGACTCCAAAAGAGGCTTGGAACAGTTTGGTCACATTGTATGAGACCGATACAAAAGCACAAAAACTACAATTCAAGAACAAGCTACATACATTGGAGCAAAAGAGCATGTCGGTAAGTGACTACACCTTGAAAATCAAAAGTATATTTGAGCCACTTGCATCTATTGGCATGAATGTAGATGATGATGATGATGATGATGATAATGATGATGATGATGATGATGATAAGGTGGAAGTATGCCTTATTGGTTTAGGACCTGCATATAAGTAGCTCAAAACTTCTATACAGACCAGGGAAAATATTCTGAATTTTGTCGATCTAGTATCTATGCTGATTATTGAAGAAAAGGTTCATGGTGAGGATTCAAACTCCCAAGGAAAACCCAGTTCTAAGCAAGTATTCTACTCTGGAAGAGGAAGAGATAGAGGTAGAGACTTTAGAAGCGGAAGAGGACACAATAACCAAGACCAAGGTCAATAATAGAATCATGCAGGGGGAAGAGGACAATTTTGAGGTAGGGAGAGCCAAAGAGGTCGTAGAAATTTCCAAAGAAATGATTCATGTAATGATAGTAAAGGATGTTGGAATCGTGGTAAACCTAGACACTTTGAACGTGATTGCAGGTTGAAGAATCAAAATAACAGAAGGCAGCAAAACAACTATGCATCCACAAGTGCATATGATTCTGAGAAGTTGTTCATGGTTCAACATCACATGATGAATACGATGTCTGCTCGTCTTTCAAAATCGAATGATAATATCTGTATGTTGATTCAAGTGCTTCAAATCACATGACCATTCATGTAGAATGGTTTAGTACTTTGCAAAAATTGCCAGTTCTTGGATATGTTGAAATAGGTGATGACACATCACACCCTATCAAGCATACAAGAAACATAGAACTATCTATGGAGGATGGAAAGGTAAAACGTCTTGCTGATGTGCTGCATGTTCCAAATATAACAAAGAATCTTGTTTCTGTATGACAAATGGTTGACCAGGGAGTACAAGATATGTTCAATGCGGATGATTTATATGTAGAAAAGTACAAACATGATGGAAGATTGATTGACAAAGGAAACAAAGTGGGTAGGATGTTCACCTTAAATGTGAAAATTCTTGAAATGAATGCAACCATGTTTGCAAAAGGTGCAAGAGTTATTGCTGATATAGAGATCTGGCACAAACGGATTGGACATGCAAACTTGTAGAGGCTGAAATTGATGTAGTCAAAGGAGATTGTCCATGGACTACCAATTTTTAAGATTGCAGAGATGCAAAAGGTATTGTAGCATGTCAATTTGGAAAACAGTCAAGATCATCATTTCCCCATGACAAGCATGTTAGTGAGAATGTGCTAGAAATAGTACATACAGACGTTTGGGGTCTTACAAAGACCACATCTAGGGGTGGTTGCAGGTTTTATGTTACTTTCATTGATGACCATACACGAAAAGTGTGGATATATTCATGAAAGAGAAGAGTGGGTTGTTCACTCACTTCAGGAATTTTAAAGCTATGGTGGAAAAGCAGATAGGGAAGTATATTCAAACATTAAGATCTGATGGAGGACGTGAATACATGTCAAATGAGTTCAACAATTTTCTAAAAAATCATGGAATTCGAAGTTAGTTTTCATGCAGGTACACACCCCAATAGAATGGCGTTGTTGAATGCAAAAATAGACATATTGTAGAAATAGCAAGAGCCTTGATGGCTAAGAAGAATATACCTCATTGTTATTGGGCAGAAGTTGTGCATACGGTTGTATACATCATGAACAAAACTCCAACTGCTACTGTACACAAGTTACACCTAAAGAGAAATTCACAGGTAAAAAGCCAAACTTATCACATATGAATTTTTTTGGTTGTATTGCATATGTACATGTTCCAAATTAGTTGAGGATGAACCTTGATCTGAAAGTAGAAAAATGTGTCTTCATTGGATACTCTCTTAAGCAAAAGAGATATAAATGTTATAACCCACTCACACAATAGGTGAAGGTGAACAGAGATGTGATATTTGATGAAATGTCAAGCTTCTATGCAGATGCCAAAGATGGACTTAATCTTGAATCAAATGACAAAGAAAATGTTGAAAAATCAAGTGCAGAATCTCAGTTTTGAGTGGACCAGATGAATCACCGAGCAACAATTCTAACTCAAATCCATGGAGTGTAAGATTGCATGGAAATTTCAGTCCAACAAAATCATCAAATACATCCAAGAAAGGTAAAGAAAAGCTTTCTGCTGGTAGTAAAACATGTGCAGGTTTTGAAGACATTGATGGAGATTCAAGCGGTTCAGAAAAGAGTCTTGATGAGGAACTTGGATTTCCCTCTATGAAGACTCCAAGAGTAAGAAAGGCACATGGAGATGATACAAGGAGAAATGACCTAGGACCAAGAAGATATGGGAGGATGTGGAACCGTGGCAATCTCTTGCCACTAAGCTACACTCTTGTGGTGTCTGAAGAAGGGGAAAGACTAAGGTTGACATTCCCTTGAACAATTTTTGGTCCCTCAAAGCTTCATTTTTTGCTTTCAAAGCCTATTTCTGAAGCAATTTTGGGATGTTTTTGGAGCCATTTTGGAGTACTTTCGCACATAGTTCTCTTCACACAGGTCCAAGAACATCAAGAAGAGTGTTCATTGTACTTCTCAGACAATAAATATCAACATTTGGGGCTGTATTTTCAGTCGCACTCGTAAAACTATAGGTTTCTCAAGAGGTTTTCAGTTTTGGTGGGAGCAGTCACTGCAAATTTATGCAGGTTTTTTAAGCCTAAAACATCAGAGTTGACAAACACTTGCAGGTGTTATTGGCTAGCTTTTGGGTTGTGTATTCAGCCTTTTAGTGTCATTTTACTGCATATATTGAGCACATACACACCATGGACACTTCTGTGGATACCGCTTATGTACGTCCATGTGGTCATTGATATAGCGGTTACGTTCTTTGCATAAAGCCTTTTACGTTTGATAAAGAGGGTCGTGGTGAGATTTTCTTAATTGGGAGACACCCAGATGTCGGGGTCTCTTCGGTGATGCAGGTGGAAGACTTACCCAGCCTCGCCATAGGAGATGTATGATAGTTGTTCATAGGTGCTCGATAAGCCTAGTTGGCTTCTATTGGGTAATTGATTATATGTAAAGGAGTCAGTGATTCACTATGCATGTAGACATGTCAGTACTTGCAGTTTTATGATACTTTGACACTGGTCATATGCTAATTTTGCAGAGGATACTCTGGCAAAATTTTTCCAGATTTCTGGTTTAGTCAACTATATAGTGATCGATTTACTCCTTGATACACTTATTTGTTGGTGTTTGGACTCTTCTAGCTCCATTATCATTCTATTCAGTTCTCTACCATCATGGCATCAGAGGTCTCAGACACATCCGGTGGATCAGGGTCTAGTGCTAGTGTTCCGAGGAGGAGCTATAACTTGCAGGGCAAAGACCATTTTGAGATCCGAAAATTTGATGGCACAAACTTTGCTCTATGGAAGAATCAGATTAAAGATGTGCTGATTCAAAGGAGGCAATGGAAGCTAGTAAATGGGATTTCAAAGAAGCCTACTGACATGGATGAAGATGATTGGGATGAGTTAGATGAAATGGCCAGGTCTACCATTCGCTTGCACTTGGCAGATAATGTTTACTTTACAGTATTAGACTGTGAAAGTGTAGAGGAGCTTTGGAAGAAGTTATGCAATACATATGAAAAAGAGACGGCATCAAATAAAGTGTATCTGATGAGAAAATTATATGACCTTCGTATAAAGGACACAGATAGTGTTGCTGCTCATCTAAATGAGTTTGATGCCATATTCTCCCAGTTACAAGCTCAGAAAATGGATATGGATAATGAAATGAAAGCAGTATTGCTGTTATGCACCCTGCCATCATCATGGGATACGTTTTGCACAGCTATTAGCAACAATGCACCTGGTGGTAAACTCGTCTATGATGACATATGTGGAGCACTCTTGAGTGAGGAGATTCATAGAAAATCTATGGTTGGCACTCAGAGTGGAGATGCATATAATGTTCGTGATTCTTACCAAGGAAAGAATCAGCAACGTTGCAGGAGCAAGAACAAGGAAAAGAATGGTCAACATAATAAGAGTAGAAGTAAATCAAGGAAGAGGGATATCGAATGCCATTATTGTCATAAGAAAGGACACATGAAGAAAGACTGTTATGCATTAAAGAATGCTAAAGGTAAAGGAAAAAATGTTGATGGGCATGTTAAACAGTTACTTGCACCATCTACTTTGACTGTGAAGATTGAAGAAATTAATGCTATTTCTGATGATGCTAATGTGTTGACACTTGATAGTACTGTGCCATCTGAGGCACTTATGGCTGATTCTCTTTCCCACACCTGGCTGCTAGATTCTGGTGCTTCTTTCCATGTGACACCACATATAGAATTGTTCTCTAATTATGCAGCAAAGTCTCTTGGTACCGTGAGAGTTGGTGACTCTTACTAGTGTGATGTTGTGGGGATTGGAGATGTGGTTGTGCAGTTCATTGATGGTTCAAAATTTACTATGCATAATGTACGCCATGTACCTCAGTTATCACGCAGCTTGATGTCAGTTGGTCAACTTGATGACCTTGGTTACAAGGTGGTCTTCTATGCTCAGTCCTTTTGTATATCAAAGGGCAATATGATTATTGCAAAAGGAAGCAAAGTTGGCTCACTTTATCCTTTATTTGTATCACAGAAAGAACACTTGTTAGCTGTTACTGAACAACCTATGGATTGTATTTGGCATGGTCGTTTGGGCCATATATCTCGTAGTGGAATGGAAAATCTTTCTCGTTCTGGCTACTTACTTGTGTTATCTTTCTCTGATTTTTCATTTTGTGAGCATTGTCAATATGGAAAGCAAACCAGAAATGTGCATAAAACGCACATTGACTCTTCAATTTAGCCTTTAGATCTCGTACAAATGTGTGTGATCCTATGCCCACTAGGTCCTTAGGTGGTTCTCTTTACTTTGTCACTTTCATAGATGATGCTACTAGAAAAGTCTGGGTATATCCTATCAAATCAAAGGATGATGTATTCCCTACTTTCAGAAAATGTATTGCTTCAGTTGAGACTCAAAAAGGAACTAAGCTTAAGGCTTTACGTTCAGATAATGGGGGTGAGTATACCTCACATGAATTCAGCCTTTTCTGTCAGTCTAGAGGGATTTGTAGAGAGTTTACAGCTCCTTATACCCTAGTACAGACTGGTGTAGCTGAGAGGATGAATAGAACTATTCAAGATAGAGTAGTCTCTATGTTGCATCATGAAAACCTCTCACAAGGTTTTTGGGCAGAAGCAGTATTGACTGCAGTTCATGTGATTAACCTTTCACCTAGTACTGCCAAAGGTTTGAAAGTGGCACAAGAGTTATGGACAATGAAACCACCATATTATGATCATCTTTGAGTTTTTAGGTGTGAAGCATATGTTCATATACCCAAGAATCTTAGACAAAAGTTGGACCATAAGTCAAAGAAATGCATTTTTCTTGGATATGGTCGAGAAGGACAATTTGGATATCGCTTATGGGATCTTGAAACACGGTCAGTGATTAGAAGTAGTGATGTCATTTTTAATGAGTCTAAGATGCATAAATAGCCCATTAAGGAGGTTGAAGTGAGAAGAGTGGTGTTTGAGGATACTAGTCCTCCGATTAGCATGCATAAAAATGCTACACATAGGGATGTTCAAGAGAATGTCCATTCAGATCAGTCTGCACATGTTCCTGTTCAGCAACCATTGAGACGTTCTGCACGTGTCTCACATTCACCTGATAGATATGTTCCAGGTTTAGATTTTGTTATGCTAACAGATGTTGGTGAGCCTTCTTGCTACAAAGAGGCTATGCAGACATAGGATCATGTCAAGTGGGACCATGCCATGAAGAGTGAGTTGGATTCTATTCAGAAGAATGGTACTTGGGACTTAGTACCTTTGTCAAAGGGCAAGAAATCTTTACCATGTAAATGGGTATATAAGCTGAAATTCACATCAGATAGTGCTTCTTCAAAATATAAAGCACGACTTGTTGCAAAGAATTTTAAGCAACAACATGGTGTTGATTTTGAGGAAATCTTCTCTCTAGTGGTCAAGATGACTACTTTGTGCATGTTGCTTAGATTCGTTGCAATGGAGGACTTAGAGCTAGTCCAAATCGATGTGAAAACAACTTTCTTGCATGGAGATCTTACAGATGAGATCTATATGGAACAACTAGAGGGTTATGTAGTTCCTGGCAAGGAAAGTCTAGTTTGTAAGCTCAAGAAGAGCTTGTATGGACTTAAACAGTCTCCTAGACAATGGTACCAAAAGTTTGATGCTTTTATGAAGTCCCAAGGCTATTCTCAGAGCAATGAGGATCATTGTCTCTTCACAAACTAGAGATGCTCTGATGGCAGCTTGATATGCTTGATACTTTACGTCGATGATATGTTGATTGCTGGGAAGTCCTCTTATGATTTGTCAATTCTCAAAAAGAAGTTGAGTCAGACATTTGATATGAAGGATTTAGGGGATGCCAAACATATTCTTGGCATGCGCATTACTCGTGATAGGAGTAAAAGATGCATATACTTGTCTCAAAGTGAGTACATATCCAAAGTACTTCACCGGTTCAATATGTAGGGTGGAAAGGCATTGAGTAGACCTTTACCCACATATGTGAAATTGAGCAAGGATGACTGCCCCAAATCAGATGAGGAAAAGGAACTCATGACCAAAATTCCTTATCACTTCGTTGTTGGTAGTCTCATGTACGCTATGGTAGCTACGAGACCAGACATTGCATTTGCAGTGGGAGTTGTGAGCAGATATATGTCTAATCCTGGCAGGAAACATTGGGAAGCGGTCAAGATGATTTTGAGATATCTGAGTGGCACTAAGGACAAGTGTCTATGCTTAGGTAAAGGGAAAGCATCCATTATTGGTTACAGAGATTCTGACTATGCTAGTTGTGTAGACAATCGTAAGTCTACGTCAAGGTACATTTTTCATTTTGTTGGAGGTGCTATCTCTTGGAGATCTCGTCTTCAAGAATGTACAGCTGTTTCCACCACAGAAGCAGAGTATGTTGCAGCAAGTGAGGCATGTAAGGAAGCATTGTGGCTTTCTCATCTTGCTTGTGATATGGGTTTACCTCAGCATGTACCTCGCTTGCTCAGTGATAGTCAGAGTGCCATTGCTTTGGCTAAGAATCTGGTCTATCATGCAAAGACCAAGCACATTGAGGTGAGGTATCACTTCATTAGAGATTGCTTAGCCACTGAGAGCATTATTCTTGAGAAGGTTCACACTCGAGATAATGTTGCAGATGCTTTGACTAAAGCTCTACCACAGGATAGCTTTCGACACTGTTGTCACTTGATGGGTTACTTGATTCTTGATCTTACGAAGTCACTTGTATACTGTGTAACATGCCCATTAGGTGGGAGGTATAGTTTTCATACTTACACTCAGGTATTCTTTATCATTCTTTATTTTTCTCCCATAGTTACTCTAGCCATATTGGCCTTTAGTGGGAGATTGTTACTGTTAGTGTCCATGTGAAAGGCCAAATGGCCACCGGACACTTCTTTGTATATGTTCTTTAATAAAACATATAGTGGCCTGGTCAGTCACATACTGTAAGTTCAACCGCATTTGCAAGACCTAAGAAGTCTGTCTTCGTGCTCCCTGTGTACTGTGGTTTCTGCGTATTCTACAGCCTCTGTGTGGAGTATTGCGTGCGGCCTCACGAGCTTGGATTTTTACTCCGATCATATCCTCGTGGAGCTCTCAAGAAGAAGAGCACACTGTGGTGCATCGCCATCAAAATACTTCATTATGGAGGTTTCGAGGAAGCCACATTTGGATGCTTTGAGGTGCACTCTACATTATCTGAGTGCTACTTTGGATTATGCATTGTTTTATGAAGCTGGTGTAGATTTGCAGGTTCACAGATACACCAATGCAGATTGGGTTGGTCACATTCTAGATAGAAGATCTACTAGTGGTTTTCTATCCTCACTTGGGAGTGCAACTACTACATGGAGTAGTAAGAAGCAACCCATTGTTGCTTTGTCGAGTATAGAGGCTGAGTATAGAGGTGCTGCAATGACAACATGTGAGGCATCATGGCTAGAGATGCTACTTACAGATTTAGGTGTGGAAGTGCAAAATCCTATCACCATGTATTGTGATAATCTTAGCAGCATCTAGTTAGCATGGAACCCTGTTTTTCATGTGAGAACAAAGAAAATCGAGGTACATTATCACTTCATCAGAGAGAAGGTATTAGCAGGTGATATTGATATTGTTTATGTGAGAACAGATGAGCATGTTGCTGATATTTTCACTAAAGCACTCACAGCAGAAAAGCTAAAGAAGTTTCGGAAGATGCTTGAATTAGAGGACATGGCATTGAGCTTGAGGGGGAGTGTTGAAATATTAAGATGAACATGTGATGATCCAGGATAACATGTATCACTTTTTCATTTCTCTGACAAGTTTAGTGGTCACACTTGTATAAGTCAGGGACACTTCATTGAGCTTTATTAGATTTATCTACCGAGAGTGATGGCACATTTGTTTCTTTCCAGCTCGCTCATTCACGGACATTAGGTTTTTCCTTATGTACTGGTCTTTATATATTGCACTTGTTGTATTCTTGTTTTTAGGTCATTCTTGTACATTCCTTTTATTTAATAGAACAAGAAGAAGATCATTCTTCCTTGCCTCAATGTGTGTGTGTGGTTATCCTTGATTGTGAGATTGCGTGTGTGAGCTCTCTTTGTTATCTTCTTCCTCGTGACAATAAGGGATATCCAATTTGGCCTTCTCGACCATATCCAAGAAAAATGAATTTCTTTGACTTATGCTCCAACTTTTGTCTAAGGCTCTTGCATATATGAACATATGCTTCACACCCAAAAACTCGAAGATGATCATAATATGATGGCTTCACTATCCATAACTCTTATGCCACTTTCAAACCTTTGGTAGTACTAGGTGAAAGGTTAATCACATGAATTGTAGTTAATATTGCTTCTACCCAAAACCCTTGTGAAAGGTTTGCATGATGAAACATAAAAACTACTCTATCATAAACAGTTCTATCCATCCTTTCAGCTACACCATTTTATAATGGGATATAAGGAGTTGTAAACCCTCTACAAATTCCTCTAGACTCACAAAAAAGGCTAAATTCATGTGAGGTATACTCACCCCCATTATCTGAATGTAAAGCCTTAAGTTTAGTTCCTTTTTTAGTCTCGACTAAAGCAAGCCATTTTCTAAAAGTAGGTATACCTCATCCTTTGCTTTGATAGGATATACCCAAAATTTTCTAGTAGCATCATCTATGAAAGAGAAAAAGTAAAAAGAACCACCTAATGACCTTGTGGGCATAGGACCACACACATCTATATGAACGAGATCTAAAGGCTGAATTGAAGAGTCAATGTGCATCTTGTGCACATTCCAAGTTTTCTTTCCATATTGAAAATGCTCACAAAATGAAAATTCAGAGAAAGATAACACAAGTAAGTAGCCAGAACGAGAAAGATTTTACCTTCCACTATTTGATATATGGCCAATTAGCATGCCAAATACAAGCCATAGGTTGTTCAATAATAGTTAACAAGTGTTGTTTCTATGATACAAATAAAGAATAAAGTGAGCCAACTTTGCTTCCTTTTGCAATAATCATATTGCCCTTTGATATGCAAAAGGAATAAGCAACGAGGAACACCTTGTAACCAAGGTCATCAAGTTGAACAACTGACATCAAACTGCATGATAACTGAGGTACATGGCATACATTATGCATAGTAAATTTTGAACTATCAATGAACTACACAACGACATCTCCAATCTCGATGATGTCACACTGATAGGAATCACCAAGTCTTGTAGTACCAAGAGACTTTCTGCATAAGTAGGGAACCGCTCTCTATGTGGTGTCACATGGAAAGAAGCACTAGATTCTAGCCGTCATGTGTGGGAAAGAGAATTAGCCATAAGAGCCTCACTAGGTAGAATACTGTCAAGTGCGAACATATCAACATAATAGAAATTAGCATTGATTTCTTCAATCTTCACAATCAAAGTAGATGGTGCAGGTAGTTGTTTAACATGCCCATCAACATTTTTCCCTTTACCTTTAGCATTCTTTAATGCATAGCAATCTTTCTTCATGTGTCCTCTCTTATGAAAATAATGGCATTCGATATCCCCCTTCCTTGATTTACTTCTACTCTTATTCCGTTGACCATTCTTTTCCTTGTTCTTGCTCCTGCCACATTGCTGATTCTTGCCTTGGCAAGAATCACAAACATTATATGCACCTCTACTCTGAGTGCCAACCATAGATTTTCTATGAATCTCCTCACTCAAGAGTACTCCACATATGTCATCATAGACGACTTTACCACCAGGTGCACTATTGCTAATAGCTATGCAAAAGGTATCCCATGATGATGGCAAGGTGCATAACAACAAGACTAGTTTCATCTCATCATATGTGTCCATTTTCTCAGCTTGTAACTTAGAAAATATAGCATCAAACTCATCTAGATGAGCAGTAACACTATCTGTGTCCTTCATGCAAAGGTCATACAACTTTCTCATCAGATACACTTTATTTGATGTCGTTTCTTTTTCATAGGTATCACATAACTTCTTCCAAAGCTCCTTCACACTTTTAGAACCCAATACTATAAAGTAAACATTATCTGCTAGCTTCAATCGAGTGGTAGACCTAGTCATTTCATCCAACTCATCCCAATCATCTTCATCCATGTCAGGAGGCTTCTTTGATATTTTGTTTACTGGTTTCCATTGCCTCCTCTGAATCAACACATCTTTAATCTAATTCTTCCATAGAGCAAATTTTGTGCCATCAAGTTTTCGGATCTCAAAATGGTCTTTGACCTACAAGTTATAGCTCCTCTTGGGGACACTAGCACTATACCCTAATCCACCAGATGTGCCTAAGATCTCTAATGCCATGATGATCGAGAACTGACCAGAATGATGATGGAGCTAGAGGAGTCCAAATACCACTAAGGCTCAAAAAAGATAACCAACTCTCAAATTCTCGGAAAAATTAATAGTCTCCCCAGGGAAATGGATTAATGAACAGTAATGACCAAGCAAAAGGATTATCTGCAAGAATATATGTGCTCATACCAATAAGTGTATCAAAGAGTAAATCAACCACTATATAGTAGACAAAAATAAACTGGAAAAATTTTGCGAGAGTCTCCTTTGCAAAATGATTATATGAACATTATGAAATGCTCATAAAACTACAAGGACTAACATGTAAACCTGCATAGGCAATCACTAACTCCACTCAAGCCAACTTTTCTTATCAAGCACCTATGAACAACTAGCATACATCTCCTATGTCGAGGTTGGGCAATTCTTCCACCCGCATCCACAAAGAAACCACGACATCTAGGTGTCTCCTAATTAAGAAAACCTCACCACGACCCTCTTTATCAACATCAAAGGCTTTATCCAAAAATGTAACCGCTATATCAATGACCACATGGACATACATAAGTGGTATCCATAGAAATGTACATAGTGTGTATGTGCTCAATATATGCAATAAAATGGTGCTCAATATATGTGTTATCAACTATATTCTTTCATCTCAAAATCTTGCATAAACTTGTAGTGGCTTCAAGAACCCTATAGATTTACTAGTGTGGCTGAAAAACACAGCTCCAAAGGTGAATATTCCTTGTCAAAGAATTACAAAGATCACTCTTTTTGAAATTCTTGAACCTATTTAAAGAGAAATATGCACAAAAGCACTCCAAAATGGCTCCAAGAATCACCCCAAAAATGCTTCAAAACAGACTTTGAAGGCAAAGGATGAAGCTTTGAGGGACCAAAAAATGTTCAAGGTAATGTTAACCTTAGTCTTTCCCCTTATTTAGACACTACATGAGTGTATCTTAGTGTCAAGAGAGCTTGTTGGTTAAGCAGGCTCTAGGGGGGACAAACTAGGATGGGTGACCTCCCTAGAAGTGTTAGGAACCTGGGTGTTCCTTGATCATTGAGGTCCTCCCTCGTGCATAGCCAACAACACCAATTGTGAATTTGGTGACTCGGATGACAAGGTATGTCAAGGTCTATGCCTTGGTTGTTGCCTTGCACATAAGACTTGGTGGGTGGGAGGGTAATATTCCCTCGCACAAAAGGAACAAAACTTTTGCCTCAAAATGCTCTAATACCAATGAATTATTTTGATGACGATGCACAACACTGAACTCCGATACTCGAGAGCTCCACGACGATACCCTTAGAGTAGAAAATTGAGATCCAGGCACCACACATAGTAGTCTGCACTACGGCTATAGAATACACAGAAAAACATAGTACACAAAGAGCATAAACATAGATTTTGTAGTTGTTGCAAATGCAGTCAAACTTACAATTTGTGGCTGACCAAGCCACTATATTTTTTATTAAGGAACAGATTTTTCAAAAGTTTTCATAGCCATTTGGCCTTTCACATGGACACTAATGGTAACAGTAGGCTCCCAGTCAATGTAGATTCTTTGAGATGAACTCTACATTACGTGAGTACTACTTTGGATTATGCATTATCTTATGAAGCTAGTGCATAGTTGCAAGTTCATGGGTATACCGATGCTAATTGGGCTGGTAGGGTTTGAGATAGAAGATCTACTATGGCTTTATATTCTCACTTAGGAGTGTAGCAGTTACATGGAGCAATAAGAAGCAACACATTGTTGATTTCTTGAGTATAGAGGTAGAGTATAGAGATGATGCAATGGCAACATGTGAAGCACCATGACTATAGATGCTACTTGTAGATTTAGGTGTGGAAGTGCAAAAGCCTATCACCATATATTGTGATAATGTTAGTAGTGTCCATATCTTGTTTCTCATGCTAGAACAAAGCATATCAAGATACATTATCACTTCATCAAGGAAAAGGTATTAGTAGGTGGTATTGATCTTGTTTGTGCGAGGATAGATGAGTAGGTTGCTAATATTTTCACTAAAGCACTTGGAGCTGAGAAGGTAAAGAATTTTAAGAAGATGCCTAGATTACATGACATGATGTTGAGCTTGAGGGGGAGTGTTGAGATATCAAGCATTGAGGACTACGCATACCACTTTTCATTTCTCTTACATGTATAGTGGTTAAGAAAGTATATGTGAGGTATGCTTTTAGTGAGCTCTATCAGATTTATCTAGTGAGAGTGATGGCACATTCATGGACATTAGGGTTTTCTTTATGTATTGTTCTTTATATATTCTACAAGATGTATTGCTCTTTGTATATTGTACTAGATGTATTGTTGTATTAGGTCATTCTTGTATCTTTCTCTTATGTAATAGAAGAAGAAGAATAATAATAATAAGAAGAAGAATAAGAAGAAGAAGACGAAGAAGAAGAAGAAGAAGAAGAAGAAGAAGAAGAAGAAGAAGAAGAAGAAGAAGAAGAAGAAGAAGAAGAATAATAATAATAATAATAATAAGATCATTCTTCCTCGCCTCAATTTGTGGGTGATCCTCTCTTCCTTATCTCCTTTCTCTTGAAAAATATTTGGTCTCATGTTTGCTATTATCACCACTCAAGAACAAGGCACAGAGTCCAAGATTGGTGCTAAAAATTTCCAATTTTTGTGCTTTGATGGATGAAAAGATGGCCAATTTGTTCTTTCATGGTTATCTTAGTTTGATGACTTCTATTCTGATGAATCATACTCTGAAAGTGAAAAGTGAAATTTGTAACTAATTATTTGGTGGATAAAGCCCAATTATGGTGGAATGTTTGCACCATAGCACTGATTTCCCCACCACATGGCAAGCATTTCAAGAAAAGATCAAGGAGTCCTTCCTTCCTCCTCAGTTTCACTTACATGCTTGTTGATCATGGACAACTTTTGGGTGGAAAGATGGAGATCCTATATCTACCTATACTAAATGTTTTTGGCAACTACTATTACTTATTCGCTCACTTGAAACGATTCCTTAAGATACTTTGCAATGGAAATATGAAGATGGTTTGGAGATGAAAATCCAAGCTAAGATCAACACCCTACATCCAACAACCCTCTATGGAACTATTTCTTTTGCCCATGATGTTGAGAAAGAGTTTCAATCCATCACTAAGTCCATTCCCTTACAATAAACACGTCAACGACCACAACTAATCAAGCCCACTTTTTGCTTCCAACGTCCTTTTTCTACTTTTTCTTCTCCTACTTCTCAATTCCCACCTACTTTTGAACGTCCACCTACTTTTCAACAGCCTCGTCAATCTAATTTCTCACTAGTACCCAAGACAACCCCCATACACCCTATCAAACCTCCAACCCTTCAAACTACTACAATGGATGCTCAACAAAAGAGGCCCCGTATCACTTGCTAGCATAGTGGTAAGTTTGGTCATACTAAAGTTAAATGTAGGTTCCGAACTAATGACATGAAGCCTATTGGAGCTCAAGTAAACAATGTGGAGGTGGTTTTTGAAGACATTCAACCTGATTGGACCAAAGAAGCATTGAACAGGATCTAAGTACCTTGGGTATCACAATTTCTATCCATTCTTTACTTTGCATGCAAGGTACTATTAATGGTCAAGTTGTTAATATTTTACATGATGATGGTAGTTCGCGTGACCTTATTTCTCATACACTAGTGAAATATCTCCAATTAAAACTAGTTCCTTCTATGTATAAAGTTAAGGTTGCATTTCAAGGAACTAGATATAATGTTACAAGTGAAGTGCATAATGATCAAATTTGTATAGGTTCATACATAGATGAACACACATTCTTAATTGCTCCTTTGCAGTCCTATGATGTTATACTTGGTATGCCTTTTCATCATCATTGTAACCCATGCATTGATTATCATACACATACCATGAGTTTTATGTTTAACAATCAAGATATTTGTTTGTCTGCAATGCATGAATTCCAACCATTTCCATTAATTAGTCATACTCAAGTAAAACGCGCATTTAGGAAAGGTTACAATTCATGTATTGTTTTTGTCAATAATATAGTTGATTACACACATACACTTCTTGATGCACATAAATTATTTATGGATTCCTATAAGGATTTTTTTATGGCTGATTTTCCTTCTAAACTACCACCTTCTAGGGGGATCTCTTGATCATAGTATATACTTGATTCCTGGCAGTTCTCCTCCCCATAAGCACCTTATAGGCATGGACCTTTACGTCAACAAGAATAGATAATCAAGTTAAGGATTTACTTCACAAAGGACTTATAAGGCCTAGTTCTTCCCCCTTTGGATCACCTGTTCTTTTAGTAGAGAAGAAGAACAAGACTTATAGGATGTGCATTGACTATAGAGCACTCAATAAGATCACAATTAAAAACAAATATCCTATTCCAAGGATAGATGATTTGTTAGATAAACTTTGTGGAGCACTTGTCTTTAGTAAAATTGATCTTAAATCTGGGTATCATCAGATAAGAATGACACAAAATGACATTTATAAGGTTGCCTTTAGAACTCCGACTGGTCACTTTGAATTCATGATAATGCCTTTTGGACTCGCCAATGCACCTGCTACATTTGCACACATGATGAATAACAATTTTCTTGAATACCAAGCTTTTCATCTTGTTTTCTTTGATGATATGCTTGTCTAGAGTGAGAATGACAATGACCATGAAATCATTTTAACAATAGTTTTCAATTTGTTACGCAAAAACAAACTTTATGGAAATCTTGAAAAGAGTTATTTCTTCCAAAAGGAATTAGAGTATTTAGGCCATATTGTCTCTAGTCAAGGTGTTCATGTAGATCCAAAGAAAATTAAAGTAATTGAAGAATTTCCTATACCTCAATATGTGAATGATGTATGCTCTTTTCTTGGATTAGCTAGTTTTTATAGAAAGTTTGTAAAAGGTTTTTCTGATTTAACACTCCCACTCACATTATTATTGAAGAAAAAAATAAAATTTGCATGGGGATTAACACAACAACAATCATTTGAAAAACTCAAACATGCACTTCTCATGCACCTATTTTGAAATTACTTGATTTTGAAAAACCTTTCCATGTAGTTACAGATGCTAATGGTTTAGGTATAGGTGTTGTATTAATGCAAAATGACCATCCTATTGCATTTGAAAGTAGAAACTTAAACCTTCAGAAAAGAACTATAGTACATATGATAAGGAACTTTTAGCTGTTGTGCATGCTTTAAAAATTTGGAAATATTATCTCATGGGTTCTGAAGTCATAATCAAAACAGACCAACAAGCTATTAAGAATTTATTAATCAACCATTGATTTTTGACAAACACATTAAATGGGCTTTATTCATACAAAATTTTCGGCCTGTGATTGAATATCAACTTGGCAAAGCTAATGTTGTAATTGATGCCCTTAGTCATTTTCCATCCCCACAAACAAATATTGTTTCTATTAATAATATTTATGTTGTTAATATTTATTCATTTCATGACATGATTCCTACTTATGCATCTAATTTGTATTTTTCACAAACATGGAATGCTTTCAATAATTCTATAACATTTAGTGAGGATCACTACACTTTTCATAATGGATTCTTGTATTTCAAACACAAGTTAATCATTACACAAGGTTTTAAAGAATTTATTATGAAAGAGATGCATGATCCACCATATATGGGTCATAGGGGCATACAAAGTACTATTTCTACATGTAAAGAATTCTTCTTTTGGCCAAATATGGAAAAGGATATTACACAATATGTTTCCCATTGCATTGTGTGTCAATGTGTGAAAAGACATCAGGATAAAGCATTTGGATTAGTAATGCCACTTCCCATACCTAATGAGCCATGGGAACAAATTTTTATGGATTTTATTACTGGTCTTCCCTCAACTTCATCTCATAATGATATGATTTGGATAATTGTTGATAGCTTTAGTAAACAAGCATATTTCATTCCTTGTAGAAAGACTCTTTTTGCACCTCAAGTTGCTAAGTTATTTAATAAATGTATTTTCCCAGATCATGGGTTTCCAAAAGTTATTTTATCATATAGAGATGTTCGTTTTTGTAATCAGTTTTGGGTTGCATTATTTCAAAATTTAGATTCTAAAATAGATTTTAGTTTTGCATTTCATCTTGAAAGTAATGGGCAAAGTGAAGCTACAAATAGTACTATTTTCAATTTATTACATTGTTATTCTTTAGATAATCCAGGTAATTGGGATGAGAAACTTCCTTTACTAAACTTTGCATATAATAACACAATACATACCACTACTGAACGTGCACCGTATGAAATGTTGTATGGTAAAAAGCTTCCCGCTCCCATTTTCTATCACTCAAACTGACATAACTATGGCTGAGTCTTCTGCACAAGATCATATTTCCATACTTCATGAAAAATACATGCTTAATGTTAATAAAAAATGAGTTAGCTAAAGAATTTAATGAAAATGATTTTGTATGGTTACAAATAATTTAAAAATGTTTGAAGAATATTTCACATCATCCTAAGGTCAAACTTGCACCACGTTATTATGGACCTTTTCATATTATTCAAAAAATTAATGAGAATTCTTTAGATTAGATATACCTTCTCATAGAATATACATAATTCTTTTCATGTTAGTTTACTGAAACAATTTAAAGGAACATTACCACTCACTCCTATTTTAGATGATCCTCCTTTACTTGAAGAGGATGCAAAAATTTTAGTTCTAGAGAAAATACTTGATTATGATGTCACTACTACATGCATAGGTAATCAATATCATGATATTTGGTTAAATATAAAAATCACTCACTTGAAGAATCTCAATGGATTCATAAGACATCATGAACTTCACATTATGACCATTTGATCTTTGCTTATCATTCACAATCACATTAAATTCTAGTTTTCCAGTTCCATGCATGTGTTTTTACATGGAACATGCTTATGATTGTTTAGTGATGGAACATGTGACTTGCCATCCATGTCTATTTTATTCTTATCAACTGAGGTCATTTGCTTGTCAATTGGGATACATGTTATACTTTATGGAATATAGGAATGTTAAATGGATTTTAATGCCTTGAGGTTTTTAATGTGTTTTGTGTTTTGATTTAGCAGGTGAAGATCCATGAGGGTGTGAACACGCATGGACTTACTCAAATATTTTTGGAGATATTTAGAAGAATATTCAAAAGACAATTATTTTTAGAAGATAGTACTTTTTAGTTATTTTTGTAAAAATAATAGATCGCTTTAGAAAGCGATGTTTTGTAAAAATAGAAAATTGCAATTTTGTAAATAAAGAAAAAGCATGCTTTTCGAAGCGCCACCCTTATGTATCTTTTATTTAGGAGGTAATAAGAAATACCTATAAATACACATGCTCTTATAGACTTGTCCATCAGAGTATCTGGGGGGGAGATTGTACCCAATCTGGTGTCGTCTCTTGTCTCTTTCTATTCTTTGAGTACTTTTGTGTGATTTCATTTCTGTACTATCCTTTGTGTTTGTGCATCTATGGGATCCGAAGGGCAACAGAAACATTGGAGCCGGTGGGAACTAAGATACTTCGAGGTGGTCTTAGTAAACACAATAGAGAGGGGCTTGATTGGTGCTAGAGCTTCCATGCTTGCATGTAGCTAGAGCACAAAGTAGCTTAAGAACACAAAGATGAGCATGGGAGAGTGTGAGTATGAAACAATGCAGAGTGGAGTGATGTAGGATATAATAAAAAAAAAGAATAATGATGATTTCATAGGGATTGAGAAGAGGGGAATTATGTGCGTAAGGTGAGAGAGTGGTGGTTAATCATCATGTAGAAGCATGCAATCATGGGAATCAGATTGAAATTTTGCATATATGGTATGTAACCAAAAAGGGTGCAAATTTGAATTGTTGACTAGAGTTTTAACTACTTATTTGGTAAGATTCTAGAACCGAAAAGCTGCCGGACTAAGCCATGCTGAAATTTGGTATGGGCCAAACCACCAAACTTTAACTTTTCCTACAATGCAATCTGATTTAGAACTATAAAATAGTACTGACTCTCCTTTGTTAAATGTCAGTGTTTTGAGAAAACAATCATGGGTGCGAGCTTGATGGATTTGAAGCTCCTACATGATCAAGAAACTTTCAAAATGTTGTTCATCCAACGTGCAAACTTTTTCCAATTGAGTAAATAGGGAATCCTCTAGAAGAAGTTTATGTTCTATGGCAACTCTTAAACTCGGGACACCAAGCTCCATTTGGGTGATGGCTTCCAACTTGTATGCGAGTTTGAAGGGTGTACATATAGTGGTGAGCTTGTAAGTGGTACAATATGGGCATAACACAGGAGGGAGTAATTGATCCCTTTGCTCTAGACATTCTGCAATAAGCTTCTTTAACATCGTAAGAAGGGTTTTGTTTGTGCTTTCTTCGAGACCATTGGCATGGGGGTAATAGGGAGTACTCAACTTATGGATAATTTGGAAAGAATAAGTGAGCGCAGTTATCAAGTCATTCGCAAATGGGTACCAAGCTTCCTCCAAGTGGTTGGCATATTCAGTATAGGTCAAAATACATTGATTATTAGTAAGAATAGAAAGAGGGGTAATGGTTCCAATAAAAGCCAATCCCCACTTCTACAAGAGTTCCAAAGGTTAAATGGGTTGGAGTGGAAAATGGGAGTGTGGAAGAGGCTGACCGGTTTGCTGGCAAGGATCATAGGCCTGAACATAGCACTGGGTATACTGCTACATAGTAGGCCATCACAATCCACATTGTACAACTTCTTGTAAGTTAATTCTACAAAAAAATCTCCATCAGTTGGGTCCGAATGAGCCATAACTAACACGAAAGGGACCTTATGAGTGGGCACACACTGAACCCAAGCACCCAATAGGTCAAAGTAGTATAATTGACCAACAATGAAACAAAATCAGGGACTATAGAGGGCGAGTTTTTTGCGAGCCATAGTAGAAAGAGCATCAGAAGGGCAAACCATAGTCAAAAAAACCGGTAAAGTATCATAATAGGAAGTTGAAAAATCCCAAGTTACCAAGAAAGTACTAGGTTGATAAACATAAATAGAAGGGGAGGAATCATCCACTTCAGTAGGAGCTTCACCTGAATCTAATCGAGAAAGAAAATTTGCCTCTTCATATGAGGATCGTACGTGATGAATGATATCATAGTTGAATTCTTGAAGAAAGAGTACTGAGCAAGACAAATGCCCACCTAGCACGATATAAGTTAGATCTGAGTGATCAACATGGAATGTAAATTTTATAGTCTAATAATTAACAACAAAAAATCTTAATGGAGTAAATCACGCCTATATATTCACATTCAGTAACTGAATAATTGTGCTCAACCAGGGCCAACTAATGACTAGCATAATAAACTATGTGATACTGTTTATCTGTGAAGTGCATCAACACACTACCAATGGCCATATCAGAAGCACCCACAAAGACATGGAAAGGGAGATCCCACTTTTGTGCTTGGAGGGCAGGTGCTTGGGTCAAGAGTTGCTTCAGTCAAAGAAAACTAGTTTGAAATTCCTCTACCCATTGAAAATCATGAGGAGCCATTGTAGTTAAATGGGTAAGTGGGATAGTGAGGTGTGTGAGCTAGCAAAGGTGATGACCATGCCCATGAATTTGATCGAGAAATTAGAGAACATCTTTTGGCAGTTTCAATGCCAGAGCGGCTAGAATAGCCTAAACTTTGTCGAGGTTGACTTGGATACCGTGGCAGGAAATAATGTGACCTAGCAAATTACCACGCAAAAATAGATTTATCTAGATTGAGATATAATTGGTATTCATGATACTTCAAGAAGTAGAGTCAAAGATGTAGTAAGTGGTCCACTTTGTCACTCGAGATCGAAAAAAAGTCAAGAAAAACACACATGAAACTAGTCAAATATGGGGAGAAAATATCATGAATATAATGTAGGAAATTACTGGAAATGTTCCTCAATCCAAACCACATGGTAATATAGGTGTAAATACCCCAATTTTTAATGAAAGCGATCTTTGGGATATCGTGCTCTACCATATGAACTTGATTGTATCCAATGTAGCCATCTAAAAAAGAGTAAATCTACTAATTGCCTACTTCATCCAACACGCTATCTAAAAATGACAATGGAAAGGGATCCAATGCAATGGAAGTTTTCAACTTTCAATAATCAACATAGATTTTCAATTGCTTATTTTCCTTAGGAATGGTCAAAATCGGGAAAACCACTCGGCATGTTCAATGGGAACGATAAACCCAACACATAATAAGCAGACAATTTCTTCCTTAACTTGCTTAGTGTAGTTAGGATTCATGTAGTATCTCTGCTTCTTCATCAGATGAGCATTTAGTTTGAGTAACACAATGCTAATAAATACAAGGATAGAGTCTCTTCATTTCCTTATAATCCCATGCAAAAATATTAGTAAACTCAACCAAGAGGGTCAATAAATCTTGTCAAAATGACTCTTGCAAGGTAGCATTAATTTTAACAAGCCAAGGGTCAACATCATTGCCTAAATTACAAGTTAAAAGTTGGTCCTCATGGACATAAAGTTACCAACCTAGGTTGCCCTCAACTCCTTTGAGAAATTTTCGGGCTAGATCAGATAACTCCACTACACCTTTAGAAAACTCCTTTGCTTCCACAACACTTGGGTGAATTGAACATGTTGCCAAAGACCACTGATCGAACACATGTTGTAAATCGATAGTGCCCAATGAGAGTAAATCTTGATTGGCTGCAAGGATGTGAGTATCTTTGCAATCTAAGAGGCCATGAAGTATGTTTACGGGATTTGGCACATAGGGGCCACATGGATCTACAAGGCATGAAATCAACTAAGAGTATTGTATATTTACAATGATTACACTTAAATACTATCTCATTGGATGACCAATCATGCAAAAAATTAGCTTGCTTTAGCCATGGTCTATTGAAAAGGAGATTATAGTCAAGGCTTGATTTGTGTAAATTAAGAACAACCAAGGTCATATGAAAAACTGCACCCTAGTGTGCAATGGGAATATTATGGACTAAGCCCACAGAATGATCTCTAGATTGGTCAAACATTCTTACAAAAACTTTGATAGGTTCAATTCTAGTCCATTCCAATTTCTCACATAATGTTGTAGTGGCTATATTAACTCCCGAACCAACATCAATTAATACCTTAGAAATATGCTAATTCTTATATGATATAGTGATAAGAGGGACCACATGGTGAATCATTGTATCATAATGGATAGTTTCTATGGAAGGTGCCAAAACATGTTCAAATCCTATATGTTGCTGAAATTGTCATTGAACTCCATGAACTAAGGTAAGTAAATGACCTAATGGCAAGGTAATGGGTGCTCAAGTGAGGATATCGCATGCATTACTATTCACAAACTCTTTTGTCGTGCTTCCTTACTAGGCATTGTTGTAGATATGACTTTAGATGACACATTAGGTTTTGATATTAACTGGCTTAGATGAGGGGAAAATTGGGGCTTTTTCTTGAGCCCACTTGAAGCTTTTGCCACCATACATTGCGGTTCCTTAAATCCTCATTTGAATACCTCTACAGATCTCATCTCAATCGTGTTTCTACAATGACAGTTTGTGCTTCAGCCAATGTTATGATCACCATATTTATCATTGGGATTTTCCTTTCCTTCTTTCACTTATCGTACTTCTATGTATCTTTGCAATGTCTTTGTATGTGCCCTAGTTCACCACAAAAATCATAGCACATCTACATTCCTTGATTGCTAGAGTTTAACATTCGATTCTAGCATGACACATTATAGTTCCCTTGATTCTACAATGAAAAAAGGGGATTTGTTGAATATGGGGAATTGTGAAAATGGGGTGGGACATAGATAGTGGAAGATTCTCAAGGTTCCAATACTACTACATTGACTACCAGTAGATTTTGCATTTTTCATTATAAGGATAAATTTTAGTAGAATGATCAGTATAATTGG
This sequence comes from Ceratopteris richardii, assembly GCA_020310875.1. NCBI lineage: Eukaryota > Viridiplantae > Streptophyta > Polypodiopsida > Polypodiales > Pteridaceae > Ceratopteris > Ceratopteris richardii. The sequence continues at coordinate 95,079,547 of CM035429.1, forward strand.
AGTTTGAGGTCTGCGGAAGCAAGAGAACAACACAAGGAAGAAGAAGAAGAAGCTTGGAGCACAACACACAATACTGAATGTATTACCACTAAGATGTACAAAGATAAGTAAGCCATTAGGGCTAAAGGTGTATATACAAGCCGGGGGAGAAAAACCTCATAAAGAGGGAAAAAAGTGCCCCGATGGTCCTAGTGTGTTCACACACATCACTACCTAAATATATCAACAAATCCCCACTAGGAGTGATGCGATGAACAAGGAGCTTACACTCATGTATAAGGAAGTGCCAAGCTATGTGGAATCAATCCACAAAAAGAAGTAAGCCCAAAGCTTTGCGAAAAGCTTAAAACTTCTCCCTAGGCAAAGCCTTTGTGAAAAGGTCTACAATGTTCTGCTATGTGGACACATATGCCAAATTGATCTCTCCAATAGAGAACCACTCCCTAACATAATGATAGTGCACCTCAATGTGCTTAGTACGAGCACGAAACATAGGGTTCCTTGCAACTACTAATGCACTTTGACTGTCCGTGAAGATGGCGGTCGTAGAAGACTTACCAACACCCAAATCAGCATAAGGCATCTGAGCCACACACACTCAACAATCACTCTAAAAGCTGCCCTATACTCAACCTCACAACTAAAAGTGGCCATCATAGGCTGCTTCCTGCTCAACCAAGATATGCATGAGCTACCAAGAATGAAGGAAAAACCACTAGAGGAAACAGGAGTGTCATAGCAACTAGCCTAGTTAGGGTCAAGAAAAGCATGTAAATCTGGCGGTAGTGATCCCCACTTGGGATAAAAGAATCCAAGTAGTTGAGTACCACTCAATTAGCAAAAGATGCACTTAACTGCCTGCTAGTGCTTGACACTTGTGCAATGCATAAACTTGCTCATCTGTGAGACAACAAACTGAATATCTCGCTGAGTAATGCATAAGTAAATCAAGCATCCAACAACTTGCTTATAGAGAACAACATCAAATGCATCTCCAACATCATGAAGACTCAATCGTAAACCTATCTCCATAAGAGTGGCAACATGTTTGCAGTCTTCAAGGCCAAAACATTGTAGTAATGTGTCAATATATTTTGTTTGACACAAAACTATTCGGCCATCAACTTGCATAAAATGAATACCCAAATAACGATGCAAATGCCCCAAATCTGACATCTCAAATGAGGCATGCAGATCAGCCTTAAAATTAAAAATATGGTTCTCATGAAGACCAGTGAGCAACATGTCATCAACATACACAACAATGATTAGAAGCACATCATTTGCATGCTTAACATATAAGGTGCTCTCAGTTGGACTGTTCACAAAACCATGTGCAATTAGATAGGCATGTATCTTTTCATACGAAGCATGTGGTGCTTGCCTCAAACCATATAATGCCTTCTTCAACCTGCACACTTTGTTCTCATGCCCTTTCTGCACAAGGCCATAGGTCTGAAAGACATACACTTCTTCACGCAAATTACCATTCAAAAATGCAGTTTTAATGTCCAACTAATGTACATTCCAACCATAATGATCTGCAAGTGCACAAATGCTACAAACAGGAGCAATCTGACATCATAGAAAGGTCTCATCAAAATCAATGCCGCCTCTTTCCTGAGCATAACCCTTTGTAACAAGCCTAGCTTTATACCTGTGAAGTGTATGAGTATTCTTATGCTTCAGCATGTATACCCACTTAGTGCCTACTCATATATTTAGGTAGTCATGTGTGTGAACACACTAGGACTACCAGGGCACTTTTTTCCCTCTTTAAGAGGTTTTTTCCTCTAGCTTGTATATATGCCTATAGCCCTAACGGGTTACTTATCTTTGTATATTATAGTGGTAACACATTCAGTATTGTGTGTTATGCTCCAAGCTTCTTTTTCTTGGTTGTGTTGTTTGCATGCTTCTGTAGACCTCAAACTCCAAACATTGGTATTAGAGCAGGTCGCCGCTTCATCTATGCATCATCGACACTCATCTAGTCGCAATCTCATAATCGCACGAAAATTGGTGAGCATAATCTAGGGTGATTAGAAGATCAAAACTGCTTCACTTTGTGGTGTCAAAATCACAATCCGAGCTTGTTTTGACCTCCAAATGCACTATCATAGTGCTTATGTAGGACATTTCATCTTTTTGTGCCAAAGATATATACATTTTTTGGTTTGCCAATATAAGCACCTCAAAGTCTACCATAGATCTAGTAGAACTCCTCAGGGTAGTTCTGTTCAACTTTTTTAGATACAGTCATTTTTTTTACATCAGGGTATTTTAGTAAGTGGCCATGGCTGAAAGCAATGATGTATTCCATATGTTGGCTATTGAGGATAAGTTGGATGGTACCAATTACCCATTGTGGGCTTATATGATGCATCATGTATTGGTTGCAAAAGGACTATGGAATATTGTGTAGAGTGTTGAAAAACATCCTATTTCACTTTCAAATACAGTTGCTGAAGGTGATGTAGATGGCATTGAAGATGGTGATATTCTTTATGTTCCTGTTCGTGTTGTAGTTCCTGATGCACCTACTATAGAGCAAATTCACTGGGATGGCAGAGATGCTCAAGCACATGCATTGATAGCCGTGTCTATCAAACGTGCCATTATTCCTCACTTCACTCTTGTAGAACAACTAAGGATGCTTGGTATACACTTATCACTTTAAACTAAGCAAGGAATGAGGCTCATGTTTCTTACCCCAAAATCAGTTGGAGAGTGAGCACATGAATGAAGGACATTCAATGGATAGTTTTCTGACAGTTTTCTGACAAAGATCAAAGATTTGAAGGCATAATTGATTTTTGTTGATGAATCTTACCTGATAGCTCATTTGTGGAGATTGTTCTAAATGGTCTTCTTGATTCATATCAAAGTTTTTCTTCTACTCTTTGTTTAATGATGAAAGGCAATCCAAATGCCTTAACATTTGAGGTGTTAGTCTCTATTCTGTTGCAAGAAGATCAGTCTAGGTAGAACAGGTCCATTATGTGTATTGTAGATCAAGCTTTCCTAGCTAGTTAGAAGAGCAAAGGTAAATGGAACTCTTCTACTAGTAAGCAAAAATCTGTTAAATCTACACAATCAAAGAAGGAAGACAGAGATGAGAAGAAAATAGAAAAGTAGAATTTTTTTGCAAATAATGTAAAGGAAATGATCAAGAGATGTCCAAAACTGGATGCTAAAGAGGTAAGGATGAAAGAGGCTAGAATGGTTGTTGCAGAGGCATCTACACCCAAAACAGAGTCTGCTAATCTTGTGCAGAATGAAGAATGGGTGTTTACTACTGTTTACAGTTTTGACCCATCTTCACATGAAAAATGTATGACTGTAATAGACTCAGATGTTTGGTACTTTGATAATGGGGCAGCCAAACACATTACCTTGCCACACCATTTCTTCACTTCACTTTACCATGCCCCTACAAAGAATACTCTCACATGCATCAAAAATGCCTCTTATCCTGTCATGGGAGTTGGTAAGATCATTCTGACTACTACTGATGGTAGTTCTTTTACGTTGTCAGATGCTTTATTTATGCAAGGGATCAAGAAGAATATGTTATCAGTTTCAACTTTAACGAAGATTGGCTTGGTTATGAAATTTGTTGATGACAGATGTACAATCCATGATCTGGCAAATGGTGATGTCATTATTGCTTTTGGCATTTTATGTCATGGGCAGTATAAGCTCATTGACTATGAAAAATCTATGAATGATTCAGCATGTGCGGTATATGATTCTCAAGCTTTGCTAGATGCAAAGCTTTGGCATGCACACTTTGTTCATCTGAACTTTGTTAGTTTGCTATGCCTACATAAATTTGAAATTGTGTCCTCTTTGCCCAAACTTGAGGCACCTAGTAAACATGCATGTGAAGGCTGTATTTTGGGCTAAATGCAACATTCCTCCTTCCCAAAAGATGGTTTGGTTCAAGCTACTTAGAAATTGAAGCTTGTTCATAGTGATGTATGTGGTCCTATGTAGACACCCTCTTTTGAAATCTATCTTTACTTCGTGACTTTCATTGATGATTTTTCCAGGCATGCATGGGTATATCCATTGAAAGCAAAGTCTAAAGTGTCTATGTGCTTCAAATAATTTCTAGTTGTTGAGCCCATAAAAGTCATATTGGTCAAAGTCAACCACAATCAAAGTCAAAGGGTCAAATTCAAATCGATCAAAGTCAACATGTTCAAGGTCAAAGTCAACATGGATGAAGTCGAAGCATTCAAAGTTCGAGTGTCAAGGTTCACAGGTAGTGCACAATTAATTGTTCACAAAGGGTATAATTGTAGAAAGTTGGTTGCAAGTTCCAGAGTGTATTTCTGTAATTTATCTAAGGTTCAAAGTGTTTTGAAAGGTTTAGATGAACCCTATCTTAGGTGCACATTTGAAGAATTAAAAGGCAAAATGTGAAGGTATGTGAAGCGGCACCGTACACAGAAGTGAAAGTATGCCCCCCCAATTAAAATTTTTGTTTTAGTCTAAAGTCACTACAAGACAAAACAGGGATTCGTTGGCTGCCCACTTTTGGAGACAATCTTGTGACATCAAAGTGAACACCAAGATACTCTAGCAGTTAGGAGTGTATGTGAACTCACACTCAAATCAAGGCAAGACATTATTCTTTGGAAGACTAAGTAAGGTGAGCATAGTCTAGACTAAGAGAAGTGTAAGAGACATACAATGAGTGTGTGACACAGAGAAGTGAAGAGGAAGGGGTGCAAGAAGAGTGACTTAGAAGTGTGCAGCGAAGTGCTAAGCCATACAACCAAAGGTTCCAAGGTCCCATTGAAGCTGTGCATGCGTCGACATAAGGTGTCCATCCCTCCCCCTATTGGAAGATTGAGTGCAAGGTGTGCACAAGTGCAAGCTTGGAGAAGGTGGAGGTCTCATGCAGAGAAGGTCGGCGACAACAAGAACCTTGGGTATTTGGTACTTTGTTGATTGTGCACTCTTTGGGATTTTGCACAAAAAGCATTTGGATTGTATTGTACATCACAATTGTAATTTTCTCCTTATAATCAATCTACAGAAGCTTCCAGTGTCTATATCTTTCTTCTTATCTTTCTCCCTTCTCCTACAAACACTCAAATCCCTTTCTGCACAGGAATTCCCCAACACTAGGTTTGGTTGAAAATCTTTCAGCATGTAAAATAGGCACCCTCCGTTCTATACAAGGGGGGTATATATATCTAGGCTTGTTGCAAAGGGTTATGCTCAGGAAGGAGGCATTGTTTTTTATGAGAACTTTGCTGCTACATGTCGAATGACTACTGTTTGTAGAATTTGTGCACTTGAAGCTCATCATGGTTGGAGTGTATATCAATTGGACATTAAAACTGCATTTTTCAATGGTGAGTTTGTTGGGTGTGTGTAGAAGTGTGAGAGACACACGAGAAGCACACACAAGGAGCACAAATGCAACAAGACACATGGAGAAGATGATGGCTGGAATAACTCTCTCTATTGATGATGAACTAAACTAAAGCAAGAGCTGAATGATATCCCTAAGCACAAAGTACCACCACATATGAGAGTATCAAGTATGTGGTAACATGGGGAAAAAACCTCTAGCCAACACTAGAGTAAAAAGTGCTCATGTATAGGGAAAAGGTTCACATCAAAGCTACTTGAGGAACACATAAGTGTAACAAACCCCCTGGAGAGAATGATGTGAACACATACAGGGAGTGAGAAATCAGCCCCCACAAGGTAATAAGCCTAAAGCTTTGCAAAAAGCTTCAAACTTTTCCCGTGGAAGAGCTTTGGTGAATATGTCTGCCACATTATCTTGTGTAGGCACATATACCAAATCAATATCTCCTGCATGAAGGCGCTCTCTCACATAGTGATACTGCACCTCAATATGTTTGGTCCATACATGAAACACTGGGTTTCGTGCAACAACCAAAGCACTCTGACTATCCGTGAGAATATGCAGCAGCATCAATCTCCATGCAAAGATCCATCAATAGGCATCTCAGCCATATACACTCCACTGTAGCTGTGAAAAATGCCCTGTACTCAGCTTCACAACTCGATGTTGCCACTCAAGGTTGCTTCTTACTCAACCAAGATATGCATGAGTCTCCAAGGAAAAAGTAATTACCACTAGTGGACACACGAGTATCATAACAACCAGCCCAATCACTATCTATAAAAGCATGCAAGCATGGTTGAACATCTCTGCCATAAAAGAGACCTAAGCTCAAAGTTCCTTGAAGATATCTAAACACACATTTCACCACTTGCCAATGCTTAGTGCTAGGGCTATGCATGAATCGACTCAACTATGAAACTGCATACTATATATCCGGCCTTGTGTTGCATGCATATATAAGACATCCCACAGCTTGCTGATAAAGAGAAGTGTCAAATGCATCAGTGGAATCCTCAACTGAGAACCTGAATCCTATCTCAACTGGTGTGGAAACTAGCTTGCAATCCTCAAAGTCAAAATGCTGAAGTAGTTTTTCAACATACTTTGCTTGATGCATAAGAATTCCCACTTCAAAGGATACAAACTGGATGCCAAGATAGTCACTCAAAAGACCAAGATAAGTGACATCAAAAGTATGCTGCAAATCAGCCATAAGAATGTCAAGTTTTGCATCACATGACCCAGTCAAGAGTATGTCATCGACATAAAGAACAAGCACTATAAGATTAGCCCCATTTTTTTGCGTACATAGAGTGTGCTTTCAATCGGACTACATGTGAAGCCAAGTGCAATCAAGTTCTTATGTATTTTGTCATACCATGCACGTGGAGCTTGCTTGAGACCATACAAGGCTTTATGCAAGCTACAAACCATATGCTCTTTCCCTTTCATAGCAAATCTAGGAGGTTGCTTCACATAAACCTCTTCTTGCAAATCACCATTCAAGAAGGATGTTTTTATGTCCAATTGATGCACTTTCCAACCTCAATGGGGAACCAATGCAACCACGGTACGAATGGTAGTCATGTGTGAAGTAGGTGCAAATGTTTCCTCATAGTCAATGCCATATTGTTGCGCATATCCTTGGCAACCAATCTAGCTTTGTAGCGATCAATGCTACCATTAGATTTTCTCTTAATCTTATAAACCCACTTTGTACCAATGGCATTCTTTCCTTTTGGAAGTTACATAACTCCCAAGTACCATTCCTATGTATGGAATCCATTTCTGATTGCATAGCACTCATCCATTGTGGATTGTCACATGCATCTTCAAAAGAAATTGGCTCTTCATTACATGTTGTAGCAATAAGAGAATAATCCACAAAATTGCTTGATGCATGGTGAGAGCTTGATCTTGTTCTACCAAGTAAAGGTGCACTCAATTTGCTGTCTTGCAAAGTTGGTTTCAACCACTTTGGCATAGTTTGTGCACTCTTGATAGACATGTGTTCATTATGTAATACATCATCAACATTTATATCATGCGTGGGCTGAATTTCATGCTCATGTTCAACCATATTTTGTTGCAAATGTTCAGTCATATGTGGCTCGAAATTTCAAGTAGTTTTGGCAATTTTTGGCTGAAACTTTTGAGCCATGTTTGGCCAGAAATTCTCTACATTTTTAGCTCTATTTGGTTGGAATTTTTCAGCCCTTTGAGCCTCAGTTGGCTGGTCTACATGGCCATAGTCAAGCGCACCATTTTGGAACAAAGGCATGAGTGTATCGAACACATCTTGTGAGCTAACTGTTGACTGTTTTTTGCATTCAAGTAGAGGGAAAACTGAATTTTCAGCAAATACCACATCTCGACTCACAATGATTGTGTTCGTCAATGGATGGTACAAATGATATCCCTTACTTTCAGCACTATAACCAACAAATATACATTTCTTTGCCTTGTCATCAAGTTTGAGACATTGTTGTGATGGCATAAGAGCATATGCCAAACAACTAAACACACGCATATGACTAATCATAGGCTTATGAACATTCCAAGCCTCATAAGGAGTGATGACTCTCAATGCTTTTGTAGGGCAATGATTCAACACATAATTTGCACACATGACCGCTTCCATCCAAAACTTATCAGGAAGATGCTTTCCTTTAACCATACATCATGCCATTTCAAGTAGAGTTGTACTTTTATGCTCAACAACACCATTTTGTTGAGGTGTATATGACACCATACATTGGTGTGAAATACCTGTTTCACTAAGAAAAGCATTAAACTCATGTGACATGTATTCACCACCACGATCCGTGCATAGAGTCAAAAGATTTTGTGAAGAAAAATTTTCAGCCATAGCTAAAAATGCTTTGAAGCAAGAAAATACCTCATTCTTTGCTTTCATAGGATACACCCATGTATGGCGAGTAGCATCATCAATGAAGGTAACAAAATATACATGCTTCCCAAAAGATGGAGTCTTGACGGGACCACATACATCACTATGAACAAGTTGCAATTTTCTTGTAGTGTGTGTATGACTATCTTTTGGAAAAGAAGCACGATGCATTTTTCCAAGAATGCAATCTTCACATGCATGCTTTTCAATGGACTCAAGTGTAGGCAAACCAATAACCATGTCCTTCTTTTGCAAGTAAAGAAAACTATTGAAGTTCAAGTGACCAAAACGAGCATGCCAAAGCTCAATTTCAGCCATGGAAGAGGTATGAGCAACCAAGGCATTCGAGGCAGCCCTTTTGTATGTATCCATGTGATACAAGTCATTACATAATGTACCGGACATCACAATAACATCACCATTGCTGAAATCATGAACCATACATTTATCATCAACAAAGTGTACATGAAGTCCAGCTTTGGCAATCAATGGATTTGAAATTAAGTTCTTCTTTATACCGGGCACATACAATGCATTTTTCAAGAGAATCACACCTCCATTTGCAGCTGTAAGCTCAATTTCTCCTACTTCAATGATAGGATAAGAGGCATTGTTTGCACACACTACATGTCCTCCTTTGGGTGCATCTTTCAAAGAGGAAAAAAATCTTTTGCATGATGTTATGTGTTTTGAAGCACCACTATCAAAGAGCCAATCCAAATCAGCCTCACTCACAACCATACATTTAGAATGCAAAGAAGCATCATAATGACATGTAACAACACATGCCCAAAAATCTTGAGCCATGTTAGCTTCATCATTCTTTGCATTTGCTGAATTTTCAGCAATAGACATGCCGAATTCCTTCTTCTTTTCATTGCGTTTAGCAAGCTTTCTACACTCATCAATAGTATGACCAGCCTTCCGACAATATTTTCATCTCTTCTTCTTTTGCAAATCACTATCATTAGAGGGATGAGTGGAAGAGGAATCTTGAGGCTTTGGTTTTGATGAACCCAAAGCTGAACCATACTTGCTTTTCCCCTTTTCTAAGATAGCAAGTGCTTGCATTCCCTCAATCAAACCACTCCTATTCACTCTAGACTGCTCTTCTTGCAAAAGAAGAGATACAACCTCATCAAATGCATACATATTAGGATTTCCTTTTGCAACCAAACAGAGTGTACTAGCAAAGCTTTGAAAAGATTATGGTAATCCTTTCAACAATGTAGAAATGAGTGATGCATCCGGAATGATCTCATCTATGTTTGCCAATGGCTCTTTCAAGTCCTTGATGCGTGTCACATACACATCCACTGACTCATTTTCAGCCATACATACATCCTCAAGTTGGTTCCTCAAGTATGCAACACGTGCTTCGTTACACATGGCATATGAAGAGGCAAGAGTGTCCCATGCATGTCTCGATGTAGAGCATGACCGAATGTGTGGAACTATATGATGCTTCACAGAAAGCACAATCAAAGCATGAGCTTGAGCATCTTTGACGATGTCGAAAATGATGATATTCTTTGTGTTCTTATTCCTGTTGCAATTCTTGTTGCACCTACTGTAGAGAAAATTTTTTGGGATGGCAAAGATGCTCATGCACATGCATTGATAGCCTCGTCTGGCAAACATGCCATTATTCCTCACATTCGCTCTTGCAAAATAGTTAAAGATGCTTGGGATAAACTTACCACCTTATATCAGGCAAGGAATGAGGCTTGTATTGCTTACCTCCAAAAACAATTGGAGAGTGAGCACATGAATGAAGGTGTTTCCATGGACAATTTTCTAATGAAGATAAAAGATTTGAAAGGACAATTGATTTCTGCTAATGAAGCCTTGCCTGACAATTCACTTGAGTAGACTGTTCTGAATGGTCTTCCCAATTCATATCAAAGTTTTGCTTCTACTCTTCATTTGATGATGAAAGGCAATCCAAATGCCTTAATATTTGAGGAATTAGTCTTTGTTCTACTATAGGAAGATCAGTCTAGGTAGAACAGGTGCATTATGCATGTTGTAGATCAAGCTTTACTAGCTAGTCAGAAGGGCAAAGGTAAATGGAGCTCTTCTACTAGTAAGCAAACACGTGCTAATTCTACACAATCAAAGAAGGATGACAGGGATGAAAATAAAACAAGAAAGCAGAAACCTTCAAACAACTGTGTTTGCAAGTGTTATAGGACGTTTTTCAACACCTTGTAGAATATTCCATAGTACTTTTGCAACCAATACATGATGCATCATATAAGCCCATAATGGGTAATTGTTGACGTCCAACTTATCCTCAACAACCAACATATGGAATACATCACTTCTTTCAGCAATGACCACTAACTAAGATACCTTGATGCAGAAAAACGACTGTATCTCAAAAAATTGAACAGAACTACCTTGTCAAGTTCTACTAAACTTGTAGCAGATTGAAATATATGGTTCTATTCACCCATGCACTCCCTATATGGATCTTAGATGGTGATCTAAATAGAATCTAGGTGGCTTTAGGCTCACAGAATGGGTAATAAGATGGACATCCTAGTGGTTCCTAACACCACAAAATATGATCCTAGATGGGGGTACCATCCTTATAATGTCTTCAAAGCCTATATCATCCTTCCCATGTTCTAGAGTCTTGGTAGCTTGATCCATGCCAACAATAATCGCCATTAATTTATGGTCCAAATACAATAGTAGAAAATCAGGATCAATGACCATTTTTCTGTAGCCATTGATATTGGTTAATCCTCACTTATGATCAAGTCTAGATCCCAATGGCCCACATCAAATAAACCCTTCCCCAATCAAGAAATATACTTTTATGTTTATCCCTTTATTTGGGTTGATCCTCATGTAGAATCAATTGCAAATCCAATGGCTTAGAAGTAATCTTCATAATTACCCATCGGCATGATTTAGACCTCATGTAACCTCAATGTTAGGAACCTAACAATGTACAACACTTTCACATGGCTTCTCCTCATAATGGGGGGCTTACAAAATAGAGTGTCATAGAACAATGGTGGTGCTACATAAGGGTGAGGCATTGAGCATATCTTACACCTCCCTTCAATGTCCACCCAAAAGTGAACTACTTTCATGGCATGATGGCAAATCTTCCATGATGGTGGAGCATTGTGTATGTCTAAAAATCCCCTTAAATTTCCACCCAAAATTCAACTATCTTCTTGGCCCAATGCCAAATCTTTGAAGATGTATTTGAAGTAGGTCCTTTGTAAAGACTTTGGTGAAGGTACCTTATCCATTCTCCTCGATTGGATAGTAGAATATTTCCATCATCCCTCTTAGTGTACTTGCTTTCAAAGTCTTGAATATCCTTCATGAGGCCTATTTGCCAACTTAATGAAAAGTCTAATGAAAAAATTGATGTCTTGTATAATTCTCCATATGTAGAAAAGACTACCAAAAATCTTTGTGTAGCTCCAATGTCACTCCCCTGGTATGATGATCTTATGGCTTGTTTCATCCCATAGAATTCCTTCTTCAACTTACATAATGTGTTTTGAATGTGGAGGCTGCAAATTTTGTTGTTGAGACACATTTACCTCCTCCTTGAGTTCATCATTCAAAAGTTCTGATTTGACATGTAACATAAAAACTTTACACTTCATATCCCAATTTCCACTACTATTATTATGTGAAATAGTGGCCCGCCCAAGCTGCCCCCTTGCTTAAGCACACCTCCTACTAGCTATTCTCTGCATATTTTGCAGAAATTTCACTTTTACACACTCTATCTATCTAGATGTTTTTGGCAGACCCCCTGGTCTTGTAATTGTTGTTTCTCCTTCATCCGGAATCAATTTGCAATGAATTTTGTCTTGTTGGAAAGCTCATAAGTTCTACTTTTTCTGATATAAGTCTCGGGTTCATTGCATGCACATATGCAGAGAAATGTCCAGAACAGTGTCTGTCTAGTTAGCTCATACTCTGTGAAGAGATCAAGTTATCAGTTTTGTTGCAGATGATTGAGGCATCATCCAGTGTCCAAATGGAGTGGTTTTACTCTCATTTGAAAGATCTTAGAGTCTAGTTTAAGCATAAAAAATTTCATTTTGAGTCTCAACCATGGAGATTTAGAATAAGCAATTTTTTGATGGGGAAAGGTTTGTGGGGACTTGTGAGTGGTGGAGAGCCAAAACCCTACATAGATGAGGTAAATCCAACCAATGACTAAAGAAGAGCAGTAAGAGAGTGGGATGAAAGGGACAAAAGGGTCATTTTCATTTTATCTCAGCATATTAGCAACTCTATGGTAGGGCATATTCAAGATTTGGATACATCGAAGAAGGTGTGGGAGTGCTTGGAGAGATTGTTCTCAACCTGCACAAAAGCTAGAAAAATTCAGCTCAAGAGTGAGCTAAATAATCTTAGGTAAATCTCAAGGTGCTAATGATTACATATTAAAGGTTAAAAAGCTTGCAGATGCACTAGGGTCAATCAGTTGTGCCCTAGATGATGACGATCTTGTCGCCCACACCCTAAATGGACTTAGGGATGATGAAAAATGGAGGGCTTTCACAACTTCAGTGTATGTAAGGTCAACTAATCACTCTCATGGTGACAGAGGAGATGAACCTTGGTGGTCATAATGCCAAGGATAGCCAAGGGCAATTGTTGTATGCAGGTAGAGGAAGAGGAAGACACAACCGAGGTGCTACAAGAGGAAGAGGAAGATATCAAAACAACCAAGGAGGTCAAGGACAACAAGAAAATTCAAAGAGGTGAAAGAGCCACAAATAGAGGAAGAGGTGCAAGATTTGTGGAAGAGGACAACCCACTTCAAATGGATGCTTTGTATGCAGTAAGCCTGGTCATTTTGCAAATGAATGCTATCATAGAGCTCAAAGATAAGGGAATCAAAGCAACAACAACAATTATAGAGGGCAAGGTAATTATGCAAACACATCATCCAGCCAAGGGAAGGATTATTTACTTGCCATGAGGTATGGTGAAGATACAACTCAAGCTAGTGAAGATGTATGATATGTAGACAGTGGATGTAGGAATCATATGTCATGTCGAAAGGATCTTTTTAGTAATTTGCAGGTCCCAAAGCATCATGGGCATGTGGAAACAGGTGATAACTCAGAGCATACCATTCAACATGTGGGAGATATCAGTTTGGAAGGAAATCAAAGAGCAAAGTGCTTATCAGAGGTATTACATGTCCCTACTATTACCAAAAACTTGATTTCGGTAGGCCAAATGGTAGAAAAAGGCTATCAAGTTAGGTTCAATGAAAGAGGATGTTTTGTTGAGGATCCAAGGGCAGGTTTGAAGCTCATAGAAAAAGGAAAGAAGCAAGGGACAATGTTCACAATGCACATAAATCAGCCACACCATTCAATGTATGTCACATATGGAGACAAGAGGATAGCAGATTTGGATCTATGGCACAAACGAATAGGTCACATCAACCTACAAAAGCTCAAGGACATGAAAAGGGGGAGCTTGGTAAGAGGCCTACCAAATTTTACATCTAAAATGTTGCATGAAATTTGTGTAGCTTGCCAACAAGGAAAACAATCAAGGCTGCCCTGCAAGAAGAGTACCTATGTAAGTGCAAATGTTTAAGACCTCATTCACACGGTTGTTTGCGACCCAACAAGAGAAGCATCCCTTGCTGGAAATAGATATTTTGTAACCTTCATTGATGACTTTTCAAGGAAAGTGTGGTTGTATTGCATTAGAAACAAATCAGATGTGTTCCACCACTTCAAGAAATTCAAAGCACAGGTGGAGAAGGAATCTGGCAAGTTTATCAAAGCTTTGAGATCCGATGGAGGGGGAGAGTATTTCTCCCATGAATTTTCTGAATTTTTGCAGGTCAATGGCATCAAAAGACAATTTACATGCAGGTATACCCCTCAACAAAATGAGGTAGCAGAGAGAAAGAACAGACACATAGCAGAGGTAGCAAGGTGTATGCTCAATGAAATGAATATGCCGCATTGTTATTGGGGAGAGGCTACATATACAGCCACATACATCATGAATAGATGTGCTACATCAGGTATACATCATCTAACCCCCGAGGAAGCATGGAGTGGAAGAAAACCTTGCATTTCACATCTTAGAGTCTTTGGTTGTATATGCTATGTACATGTACCTCAAGAGTTGAGGTCAAAGTTAGATGCCAAATCTGAAAGATGCATTTTTTTGGGATATTCTATGGAACAAAAGGGGTATAAATGCTATAATCCCATCACCAAGGAGTTGAAGGTAAGAAGGGATGTTGTCTTTGATGAGTTGAAGCCTTGGTATGCATGCACGAGTCCATTGCAGGTTGAAGACATAGGTGAGATAGATTTGAAGAATGATGATAGAGTTCAAGAAAGCATGGATTTAAGTGGTCCAAGCAACTCATGCAACACAAGGACACCCTCACCATGGAGTGGAAGGCTTAGGGAAAGAGAGACCAGCTCTGAAGAAAGCAAAGTCAAAGGAAAAGAGAAGATTTCAATTGAAGAAGGAAGCTATGTGGACGAGAGCATGTTGGAAGATGAAGAGATAGAAGAAATTCAAACCCCAGGAGTGGCAGAACAAAGAAAGAAGATGGCAACCACACCTAAAGGAAGTGAAAGAAGGTCTTCAAGAGTAATATATCCAGTACAAAGGTTAACATATGATAATTGTATTACAAAGCATTATGCATACATGACTCAGGTAATCAAGGACAAAGAACCAACTAGTTATGAAGAAGCTAAGGATTACAAGGAATGGCAAGAGACAATGAAGGAAGAGCTCAAAGCACTTGATGAGAACCATACTTGGAACTTGGTACCAGCTCAAGAAGGCATGAAGGTGATAGGCAATAAGTGGGTTTACAAAATTAAAAGAAATTTAGATGGTTCCATTGCTAGTTACAAAGCAAGGTTGGTGGTGAAAGGCTTCTCCCAAAGCTATAGGATAGATTATGATGAAACTTTCAGCCCCGTAGCCAAGATGCCAACAATTAGGACTTTCATTGCAGTGGCCACATTAAGGAAATGGAGCTTATATCAGTTGGATGTGAAGAATGCTTTCTTCAATGGAGAGCTTGAAGAAGTAGTCTACATGAGCCAACCTCAAGGATTTGCTAGTATGAGGTACCCAAACCATGTTTGCAAGCTAAGGAAAGCATTAGATGGACTAAAGCAAGCCCCAAGGGTCTGGAATCAGAGGTTAGTGGATTATTTATCAAGTTGTGGATACAAAGAAAGTGTTGCAAATCCATCACTTTACACGAAGAAGCAAGGAGACAAGACGATATACATATGCATCTATGTGGACAATTTGATCATCACAAGAAGTGATATTGCAGGTATTAAAGATATCAAATCAAATCTAGGAAAGGAGTTCAAGATATCTGATCTTGGAACACTAAAGTACTTCTTGGGAATAGAGGTAATCTATGCACACAATGGCATCTTCTTGATTCAAAGAATATACTTGCTGGATGTGCTATACAGGTTTGGTATGAGTGGTTGTAAGCCACTTTCTCAGCCCATGGAGCCCAATACAAAGTTGGTTGCAGGTCAAGGAGAGGCTATACAAGATATTACACTATATAGAAGCACAATTGGTTCATTAATTTATGCTACATTCACTAGACCTGATCTTGTGTATGTAGTAGGTGTTCTCTATCAATTTTTGCATGCACCTACTCATGATCATATTATGGCGGCAAGAAAGATGCTTCATTACATCAAGCACACCATCAACCAAGATCTATTTTACTCATATGATGCTGATCTAAGTGTCAAAGGATATAGTGATGCTGATTGGGCAGGTAGCAAGGATGATCGAAGGAGTACATCGGGTTATTTTTCATGATAGGTACAAAAGTGATCTCTTGGAGCTCTAAGAAGGAACCCACTGTTGCTCTTTCATCCAAAGAGGCTGAGTACAGAGGTTTAGCATTGGCTACATGTGAGCTATTATGTCTTAAGAAGCTACTTAAGGACTTGGAACTAGAAGTGGAGGAGTTTCCTCTTTATGGAGACAATATTTGAAGCATCTACCTAGCTAACAATCCCGTGTTTCATGCAAGGAGCAAGCACATAGAGGTTCATTACCACTTCGTTAGAGAAACGGTGATGGCAAAAGAGCTAGATATAAGGTATGTGAACACTAAAATGTAGGTTGCAACATGATGACAAAGTTTCTTGAAGGTACAAAGCTTGGAGGATTCAAGGAAGCAATCAACATAAGAGAGATAGGCTGAAGCACCAAAGGAAAAGACTTGAGCTTGAGGGGGAGTGTTGAAAGTTTTTCAAGCTCAAGAGTGTGGGAACATGCCTCAAATTGAACCTTTCACATCATCCACAATCAAAGGAGGCTGATTTCCATGAGTTGGAGGCATCAAATCATGCCCATAATGGAAAGAAGTTGATTAGAGAAGATTTAGCTCACCTCTTGATGTGATTGGACCTCACTTTTGACATGTATATGCTTTTGATTGTTTAAAGAGGTTAGTATGTGGTCTTTAAAACCTCTAAGGAGTTGTATTATCACTTAGAGTTGTGGAAATGTGCCCAAGCTGCCCCCTTGCTTAAGCACACCTCCTACTAGCTATTCTCTGTATATTTTGCAGAAATTTTACTTTTACACACTATCTATCTAGATGTTTTTGGCAGACCCCCCGGCCTTGTAATTGTTGTTTCTCCTTCATCTGGAATCCATTTGCAATGATTTTTGTCTTGTTGGAAAGCTTATAAGTTCTACTTTTTCTGGTATAAGTCTGGGGTTCATTGCCTGTACATGTGCAGCGAAATGTCCAGAACAGTGTCTGTCTAGTTAGCTCATACTCTGTGAAGAGATCAAGTTGTCTGTTTTGTTGCAGATGGTTGAGGCATCATCCAGTATCCCAATGGAGTGATTTTACTCTCATTTGAAAGATCTTAGAGTCTAGTTTAAGCCTGACAAATTTCATTTTGAGTCTCTGCATGTACTCAGAGAAACTCAGAAAATACAGAGCCTATGTCTGAAAAATTTTAGGATCCTAGGAGGGTTCATTTGCTTTTGTTGTGCACATAGGAGTGTTTATCCTCTAACACTTCCTTGATCATTTTGGGTCTAGGTAACTCTGCTATTGCTCTCACCTTATATTCATCTATTGAAATCCCATTCTTTGGCACTATTTTGCCTAAAATCTTGCCTTGCCTCACCATGAAAACACACTTTCTTGGGTTCAAGCACACGATATTTTGTACATTTGTCAAAGATTTGTCTAATGTCTCGAATGTGCATTTGTCTTATGTGGGAATGAGCACACAGAGCATCCACATAGATATTGATATATTTTGATAGCGATGTGTGTAAACACACTTATGACTACTGGGTTTTAATTCTCCCTCTTTAGGAGGTCCCCCCCAACTTGTATACACACCTATAACCCTAATGGGTTACTTATCTTTGTACATTCACTTGGAAACACTGAATAGGGCTATGGGATATAGTACACTGTGTTGAAAAATGACATAGTACACCTCCAAATACAATTATTGGAGGTGATGCAGATGGCATTGAAGATGACAATATTCAAATTCATGTTCGTGTTGTGGTTCCTAGTGCACCTACTGCATAGAAACTTTGTTGAGATGGTAGAGGTGCACATGCATTGATATCTTTGTTTGTCAAGCGTTCCATTATCCCGCACAACCACTCTTGCAAAACAACTAAGGATACCTACCACTTTATACCAAGCAAGAAATGAATCTCATGTTGCTTACCTCCAAAAATAGTTGGAGAGTGAGCATATGAATGAAGGAGATTCCATGGATAGTCTTTTGACAAAGATCAAAGATTTGAAGGATCAATTGATTTCTGTTGATGAAGTCTTGCCAGACAATTCACTTGTGCAGACTATTCTAAACGATCTTCTAGATTCATATCAAAGTTTTGCTTTACTCTTCAATTGATGATGAAAGGCAAAACAAATTACTTAAAATTTGAGGACTTAGTCTTTGTTTTGTTGTAGGAAGATCAGTCAAGGCAGAACATGTCCATTATGCATGTTGTAGAACAAGCATTCCTAGCTAGTAAGAAGGGAAAAGGTAAATGGAGCTCATCTACTAGTAAGCAACAATCTGCTAATTCTACACAATCAAAGAAGGATGAAAAAGATGAGAAGAAAACACAAAAGCAAAATTTGTTTTGCAAATATTGTAAAGGAAATGATCATGTCATAAAGAGTTGTCCAAAACTAGCTACAAAAGAGGCAAATAAGAAAGAGGTTGGAATGGTTGTTGTAGAGGCCTTCTTGTCATGAGTAGTGTATGTCTGCAGTAGACTCAGATATTTGGTACTTTGATAATGGGACAACCAAACATATTACCTCACAACATAGTTTCTTCACTTCTGAGGCGACCCCTACAAGGAAAACTCTCACATGCACCAACAACTCCTCTTTTCCTATCTTATTTATGCCAAGGATCAAGCATTGTTTTTATCCGTTTTAGCATTAGCCAAGATAATCTTGGATGTGAAATTTGTTGAAAACAGATGTACCATTCATGATCTGTCAAATGGTGATGTTGTTAGTGCGTTTGGCATTTTAGGTTATGAGATGTATAAGCTCATAGATTATGCAAAATCTATGAATGATTCAGTATGTGCAATTCAAGATTCTTGGGTTATGTCAGATGCAAAGCTTTGGCATGCACACTTTGGTCATATGAATTATGCTAGTTTGCTACACCGACAAAAATCTAAAATGGTGTCCTCTTTGTCCAAACTTGAGGCACATTGTAAACATGTTTGCGAAGGCTGTATCTTGGGCAACATACAACATTCCTCCTTCCCAAAAGATAGTTCAGTTTGAGCCACTCAAAAATTGTAGTTTCTTCACAATGATGCCTATGGTCCTATGCAAACACCTTCTTTTGGGAACTATCTTTATTTTGTGACTTTCATTGATGATTTTTCTAGGCATGCACGGGTGTATCCACTAAAAGAAAAGTGATCGAGGGGGGAATACTTGTCTTCTGATTTTAATAATTTTTTGGCAGAATGTGGGATGAAACATCAATGTATAGTGTTGTATACACCTAAAAAAAATGGATTTGTTGAAACAAAGAACATGTCACTCATGGAAATGGCAAGATGTATGATCAAAAGTCAGGCTTTACCACATAACTTCTGGCTTGAGGTTGTTATGTGTGCAACATATGTACTTGATAGGTGTCCCACCAAAGCATTGCAGTCTATCACTTCATATAAGGCTTGGCATGGTTGCAAGCCATTTGTTGCTCACATATGTGTCTTTGGTTGTTTGGCATATGCATTGGTGCCTAAACAACAATGTAGAAATTAGATGTTTGTGATGTTGTTTTTGTGGAATATGCAATTCAACCATTTCTTTCCTGTACTAAGGAGACATCACTTAGCTCCAAAGATGTGTATGAAACTTTGCTGCCTCTTTTTATACGTGGACAATCAAGTGTTGATCCAAATGAGGGAATCTCTTAACCTTTACAAGTTTCACATGATGATACAGTTCATTCCATTTTTTATGCAGATTTACATGATGCACTTGTTGATGAGAGGGCTGATATAGAGGGGACAAAAACTATGCCTAAATGGTTGGTGCTAACTTTGTGAAATAACAAATTAGATGCACCTTTGTCATATCATACTCTTCTTTTGCATCAGACTGCTATGCTATGGCTGCCGCTAGTATTTATGATGAGAATGAGCCTATTTCTTTTGATGAAGCACAAAATTCAGTATGCAATCAGAATATGATGCTATTATGAAGAATTGTACCTGGTCTTTATGTGATTGGCCTCTGGCAAAAAGGCCATTGGCACTAAATGGGTATACAAGCTGAAATGTAAACCTAATGGAACAATTGGCATGTATAAAACTAGGCTTGTTGCAAAAGGTTATGCTCAAGAAAGAGGCATTGATTTTTATGAGAACTTTGCACCCACATGTTGAATGGCTACATTTATAATTTTGCACCCATCACAGTTGGAATGTAGATTAGTTGGACATTAAAATTGCATTTTTGAATGGTGACTTACATGAATAAGTGTATGTTTTTAGCCCCATGTTTTTGTGCAGAAAGGGCATGAAAAGAAAGTGTGCATGTTAAAAAAGGCACTATATCAATTGAAGCAAACACCACATGCTTGGTATGAAAAGATACATGCGTACTTGATTGCACATGGTTTTGAGAACAGTCCAATTGAGACCACCTAATTTGTTAAGCATGCAAATGATGTGCTTCTAATCATTGTTGTCTATCTTGATGATGTACTACTCATTGGTCCTAATGAGAAGCATATTTCTAGATTTAAGGCTAATTTTCATGCCTCTTTTGAGA
This sequence comes from Ceratopteris richardii, assembly GCA_020310875.1. NCBI lineage: Eukaryota > Viridiplantae > Streptophyta > Polypodiopsida > Polypodiales > Pteridaceae > Ceratopteris > Ceratopteris richardii. The sequence continues at coordinate 95,100,196 of CM035429.1, forward strand.
TGTCATATTCGAGGCATTTGCATCATTATTTAGGCGTTGAGCTTATGTAAGTTGATGGTGGAATAGCTTTGTGTCAAATGAAATATATTGACACATTATTGCAACATTTTGACTTTGATGATTGCAAACCTATCGCCACTCCCATGGAAACAGGTTGACGATTGAGTCTTCATGATGCTCAAGATGCATTTGATGTTGTTCTCTATCAGTAAGTTGTTGGATGCTTGATCTACTTATGCATAACTTGGCTTGATATTCAATTTTCTATCTCACATATGAGCAAAATTATGCATTGCCCAGGTGGCAAGCATTGGTAGCTGGTTAAGTGCACCTTTCATTGCTGGAGTCCTACTCGGCTACTTGGATTGTTTTATCCCAAGGAGGGATCACTACCACTAGATTTGCATGCGTTTTTTTTTACTCTCATTGGGATGGTTGCTATGACACTCATGCGTCCACTAGTGGTTTTTGCTTCATGCTTGGTCGCTCATGCATATCTTGGTTGAGCAAGAAGCAGCCTACTGTGGCCACCTCTAGTTATGAGACTGAGTATAGGGAAACTTTCATCGTGACTGTTGAGTGTGTGTGGCACACACCCTTTTGGATGATTTGGGTGTTGGTTAGACTTTTTCCACCACCATTTTCACTGATAGTCAGAGTGCATTGGTAGTTGTGAGGAACCATGTGATCCATGCTTGCACAAAGCACATTGATTTTCATTATCATTATGTCAGGGAGAGGTTCTCTGCTGGAGAGATTAGTTTGGAATATGTGCCCACACAAGATAACATTGCAGATCTTTTCACAAAGGCTCTACCTCATGAGAAGTTTGAAGATTTCCACAAAGCTTTGGGCTTACTCGATAATTTTTATTTATCTCTTTCCACATAGCTTGGCACTTCTTTATACATGAGTGCAACTCCTTGTTCACCGCATCACTTCTAGGGGGATTTGTGGATATATTTTGGTAGTGATGTGTGCGAACACGTTTAGGACCGCTAGGGCACTTTTTTCCCTCTTTAAGAGGTTTTCTCCCCGTATTGTATATATGTCTATAACCCTAAACAATAACTTATCTTTGTACATTCACTTGGCAATACATTTAATATTATTTGTTGTGCTCCAATATTCTTCTTCTTCCTTGTGCTGTTCTTGTGCTTCCGCACAACTTAAACTCCAATAGACCTCAAAAACTTTCCTTAATATGACACATCAACCTTTAGAATGTACCAGGCACATTGGTGAGCCCAAATGGCATCACATGAAATGCAAAGATACCCCATTCAGTGGAAAAAGGCTATTTTAACTAGAATATCCATGAAGAAAGTTGTACAATTCCTTGCTTGCTACTTGTTCTAAGAGATGTTGAGTAATTAGAGGTAGATAACTATCTCGTATAGTGCCAATGTTACATTTCTTCAAGTTAATGCACATGTGTGATTTTCCATTCTTTTTGGGCACTACAATGATGGGGGTACCCATTTTGTATGCTCAATTTCATAGATGAATCTGGCTTCTATCAACATATCAATCTCCTCTTTTATTTTGGATGTGTAAGTATCATTATAGCTGTAAGGTTTTGATTGATGGGCTTGGCATTTGGGGTCATGGGGATTCGATGAGAACAAATGTATGGATCCTATCCTTTCAAATCCTTGTAGGTCCAAGCAAACACATGTCTATATTCTGTGCAATCAACTCTCGCTCCTCTTCTTCACTCAAATCATGACCTATGTATGTACATCTTTATTCTCCATCTTCAATTGTCACTACAACTTTATTAGTTTGTTCCTTGTAATCCTAAGCTTCTCCTATGAAACCTTCTCATTTAGGCATTCTTACCATAATTTTTTTTTCTCCTCTACCTCATGTTTTGTGAAATTGTCTTTCACTTCAAATAAGGATTCTTCCTCTTCTTGTGTAGGGGACTTTTTCTTTTTTTTCCTTTTCTCACTCTCGACATCTACCTATAGCATAACCTTCTACTTAATCTCTTCTTTTTCTTTGATGTTTAGCTTCAACCAAAAGTAGATACTCTTCTTCTAAAGCACAAAAAGGATACATAAAGATGGATTCTAGTTTTGGGTTGCTCATTTCTTCATGTACATCCATAATAGGTTTGCAATCTTCAAGGTTTATTCCACACATAAATATAGATATTTCATAGCCATCTTCATCACAATGGGGGCTCCATTGTTTCTCATTTATTGCTCTTTCCATCATAACTATGTGTGTGTCCTCATGCATCTAAGAAGGATTTGACCCTATGGAATGCACTTATTCTATCTTGTCTAATGTTTTATGGATTGGGTTCCATTGTAGGGGAGGTACATCTCTATGAGAATATTCTTTGAGATTGACCTTGCTAGTGACCCATAAGTGTTGTAAGTACAAGGAATTGGTTCCCCAATCCTGTAATATCTCCAATTGTCTCATGAAGCATCTACCCAAATCATCTTATGTACATGGTTCTTTTCAAACTCACATATGGAGAACGTATGTTCAAAATCTATACCACATGTAGTGAGAGTAATTCCTTCTAGCAATCCTAGAGGTTTCTCGATTTGTCCGTCTACCATTTGCAACTTCATTCTTGTCAGTCTTAGAGCTAGCTTGCCCCAACATTTCCATAGGGAATTGGTAGGGATTGAAACTTATACTCTTGAATTTAGGATGGATTTTGTAGTGTGTCCTTGGTATGTTATAGGTAGATACCTATTCCCTTCTTCTCCTTCATTCATATCTGCTATCTTATCTATGGGTATTTCTAGCACTTTCTTCTATAATCCTTCCGAAGAGTGGGAAGTAGTGACTTCTAGCAATTGGTTTGCTACATGCTTCCACAAATTACATTTTATTTTATTAGCTCCTCTAAAGTGAGATGGAACTACACTTTAGTGTTCTTGACTAATTCATTGTTCATAGGTAGAACCAACTCATTGTTTCTAACGATAACTATGGGAGCCCTCATATGAATAGAATTAGATTCCCACGAGCCTATGAAGTGAGGCAATTCCTATAAGAAATTGCATTCAAAGTCTAATCTCTCGCTTGATTGCACTTCTTCCTGCTCCCTATATATAGGGGGAATGTCTTAAGGGAATTAATCGTGAATATCATCCACTTCTTGAATTGGGCAAATTTGCTCATTTATAGAATTAGGAACATTAGATTCCTTTGGGGAGAATCTTACCCTGTTCACTTCCACTATTCTAAACCTCTAGTGTAGCTACAATCTTAGGTCTAGCTAGCTACTACTACAATCTTTCCAAAAGTCCTTCAAAATGTAATAGTGGTTTAATTGAGTTTGTCTGGTTGAAGAGAGGGCTTGCATCAAACATAACTTGAGCTAACTCTACTATTTTCTCACATAACTTGGTCTTTTCAATATCTAGATCCAATCAAGGATAACATTTATCTAACTCAACCACATTCGGTGTTGAGCCTGATAGGGCTTGAACATCATGTCCAAGCCTTCTAGAGTAGGATTTGCTAGAACTAGTCCTGCTCTATGTTGAGGTGGGATGGATGGCGGGATTTGATGTGGTGGGATAAGTGGTGGTGGTGTTTGAGAGGGCATTTTAGAAGCAAGTTGAACTATTTTTGTTATAGTTTCTTTAAGTCTCTCTCCTAATTCACTCAATTTCCTATCCCATTATCTCTTCATTCCTTCTTGACTATCCTTCCAAGACCTTGTCTCTTCTTTTTTGTGCTCTCTAACTCACTAGCCTCTATATTCTTTTCTTGCTCTATGTCTAGAGTCCTTTGTAGAGCATGTGCTCTAGCGAGTACTTGTACAAGGGTAACATTAGTCACACTTCCATTGGGTTCTATTAACAAACCAATGACATTGATTGGAGTAATCTTTTGCATTTTGGCTAGACTTTTGGGACAGGAGATGTTATTTTCCACAACTAGAGCAAAAACCTTGTATCACAATGGACTGAGGTTGACCTGGTGGAGGAAGAGAACAATCACAAATACAGGGATCTCCATGACATTTGTAGCATGGTCCTCTAGGGGCTTGAGATCTCATTTGTCTCAATTGGGACGTGGGGTTTGGGTTTGTATACATTACATTGGAATACTCGGGCTCCCAACTAGATTCCATCACTAATGTTTTGTATTGTTAGACCTCATTATGCTAAGTTGATTTTGTGTAGTATGTTGATGGGCTATGTACATAGGTAGAGTCAAAACTTTGAGTGTTAGTCACTATCTGCGATCATTGGGGAAGTTGGCACTAAAGATCTATTTATATTATTTCCATTGTTGTATATTTGACTGAAATTGCATTGGCAAGTGTGGAGGTTCTTCTCTTAACACTAGCTGAGGTCTCAATTGTGTGGATGATAATTATGTTGTGGCATATGTTATGGAAATTATTGGTACTAGTATTGATAACTTTTTGGCTGTTGATATGGTTGCTGGTAGTTTTACCTAACTACCTATTTATTCTAGGGGAATCTTGCACAACGTGATTCATGTACTTTCTCTCAATGGTGCAATATTGGGCATCTAAGTTTCTTGATTTCTAAGCTAGCAGGGGACACACATTTGCCATGTGATCTCCTCCACAAGTGTAACCATGCTTTATAGAGACCATTCTAGGGGCTTGTCTACTTGGCACTCCTAACTTTTGAGCCACTTGTTCAACAAATTCATCCATTGAGGTCTTAGGTTTGGATATTATGCTAGTAGAACATTCTAAATTCTTATAGAGTTTAGAGGGTTCTAACTTATCACCCAAATTACCTCAATATCAATGCACATTCTTAGACATTGCTCTATGATTTAGAGTTCCTTAAGATAGAATATGATAATAGCTTTCCATTGAATAAGCCATCTAAAAATAGGGAAACTTGCTTAGCCTGAGTAGGTAGTTCTCGAATCGGACATTTTTCAATGTATTGCTTGAACCTATGTGCTACTAATCTCACACTTTCTTTCTTAAAGTTGCGGATCAATGATGAAGTATTCTATCTGATTTTAATCTTGGAGAACTTTGTAATGAATGCCTCTAACAATTGGTTAATGTCCCTTAATTGAACTTGATGTAAGGGTTGAAACCATGTTAAGGTTCTACTTTTTAAGGTCTGTCCAAAAGAATTTTATTGAGTGAACAAATCCTTAGCATGTTCAACTCCTCTCTCCAAATATTTTCAAGGATAAGCAACACGAGACTCATTTATTGCATGGCATAGTGCGATAATAGCATCCAAACATGTCTAGCTAGGTGAATCTTAGGTATAATGACATTTTTTTATAGACATAGGTATCAATGCATATGCATGTGCATCTTTGCCATCCCAACAAAGCTATTGTGTAGTAGGTGCAATGGAACTATCGTGAGACCAAGAAATTGAAAATCATCATCTTCAACACCACCTACTATCATAATATTTGCAAGTATAGGAGGATATATTTCAACATCGTACACAATATTCCACAAGATTTCCCTACCAATACATGATGCATCATGTATGCCACAATGGTTAGTTAGAACCATCTAACTTATGCTCGAGAGACAACATATTAAATACATCATTGCTTTCAACCATGGTGAGTGACTATACCTTAATGTAGAAAATTGACCATTTCTCAAAAAGTTCAAATAGAAATATGTAATTGAGCTATGCTAGAGTTGTAGTAGATTTCAAGATGCTTGTATTGGAGAACCAAAACACACACACACACACACACACACACACACACACACACACATATATATATATATATATATATATATATATATATATATATATATATATATATATATATATATATATATATATATATATATATATATATATATATATATTAAAAGGGTGAAATTTCCTAAATACACACCATGATAGTGCATTTTGGGAAGTAAGAAGCCCAAAAACAAATTTCAATGCCACATAGAAAAGTGGATTTGAATTGCTAATGACCCTAAGTATTATCACCAATTTTTGTGCAATTATAAGACTATGATTGAAAGGGTGTCAATGATGCCTTAAAGAAAGTGGTAACCTAATTTCAAACAATTGTTCAAACAACAAAAGGAAGAAGAAGAACAAGAAGCTTGGAGCACATCACTGAGTGTATTACTAAGTGAATGTACAAAGAAAGTAATCCTCTAGGGTTATAGGTGTATATTAAAGCTAGTGAAAAAAAGGTCCTAAGGAGGTAAAAAATGCACGAGTAACCTTAAGTATGTTTACACATATCATTATTGAAAAATATTAATAGCTTTTGATACCCATCGTTGAGCGATTACATATATCTTTCTATATTGTCATTGAGGCTGACTTGAGGTTTGCAACATTTGGTGATTTTGTTGCCAATATGAATGAGCCTCCTTATTCATGTAACAGTTGATATTAAAGTGACTTTGTTTATCTAGATCTATTTATCTTTATATTTCGGGTGATGCTCATAATGGAGCTTTTGATTTTGTTGCATGTGATACTTCTATTGTTGAGAGTTTAAGGTACATGAACAACCATAAGGTAGTATGAAGCATTAAATTAAAGTTCTGAAGGTTTAGTAAGGTTTCCAAGGGTAAAAAAAGCTAGGACCTTATCGAAATAGAGAATTCGAAGAATGAAAAGTCAAGATAGATGGAAGGCCAATCAATAAGGAAGATGAAGAGTCATATTGGAAGACAAAGAGTCACTTAAGGTGTATCACATGGTAACTCAACATATAAAGACCACTCTACTGATGCCCAAGTCAAGAAGGACAATCAAGAGCACCCACATGCTATAGAAGATATATCTATTCTGATATTAGCACAAAGGCTCCATTTCGACCATACTCTCTCTAGATTAGGTTCTTTCTCATATAGTCTGTTTTATTGAAGTTGGCTCAAAGTTTTAAAAAGGTTTCCAAACATTAAATCAAAGGTCGAAAGGTTCATTAAGGTTTGCAAGAGTCAAAAAAGTTATTATCTTATCCAAATTGAGAAGTTGAAGTAGCAAAGTCAAGCTAGATGGAAGGCCGAGCAATAATGAAGATGAAAAGTCATCTTGGAAGGTGAAGAGTCACTTAACTTGTCTCACGTGGTAACTGAGCATATAAACACCACTCTACTCATACCCAAGTTTATAAGGACAAGGGTGAGTAGCCACATGCTATAGAAGAGTCATATCTATTCTTCTATTATCCCCAAGGCTCCATTTCTTCCCATAGGCTGTCTCGATTAGGTTCTTTCTCATATATGTACACAAAAACATTTAAGTTTTATAATTTTACATTTTTTAGGAAGCTAATAATTCTACTTATATGAGAAAATTTTTCATCTTCATTCCCTACATGAAGCAAGAGATATAGGCAAAACTATATCCATGTGTCAAGTTTGTTCACTATGTATAACGAATTGCAGATACTACTTAATGTAACTATCAATGTCCAAATTGTGTATGCTAATATCTCACTAGATATCCTAGAATATATGGTTTTTATAGCTTTTGACCTTCATTTTCCTATGGAAATCAAGAGATATAGGCAATTATTGGTGCTATGCACATTAAACATCTAAAGATCTATTCTCTATTTAGAAAAGAATTAAATTTCATCATCTATGGAAACTGGGAGATATAGCAAAGTCTCTATTTGTCTATCAAGTCTGTTCATTGTGTGTGACATGTAGTTTGTTTTGTAGAAATTATTCAGTATAACTTAAATTGTCCAAATTTATCATGTCATATCTCACTATAAGGCTACAAAATCACACTATAATTTTATAGATCTTAAAAAAAAAATCTAGAACCTAACTTGAGAGTAGATTTCATTTTATGTGGACTATGTTAAAAAAAGATCCTAGGTGGGTCCATGCACTTTTGTTGCACATACAAAGTGTTCAAATCTTCTATTAGTGGTATCAGAACATGCACATCATCTACAACAACTGAAGGGAGTTATTAAAGCAAGGAGAAGAGAATTTTGAAGATTAAAGAAGGAAAAAGGAATGTGCATTGTGAAAAGCAAGGGGGAACAAGCCACAATTACACTTCAAGCATATAAAGGAGAAAGCTAAGGAGGTTATAGAGGTAATTTTACATCAAACACAACTCATTCTCATTCAAGGGGAGTAGAAAACAAAAACCTAAGGCTATGGTTGTTAATAACTATCATATTCAGAATTTAGATAAAGAAAACTATCAACCTTGGAGATTTAGAATTAGCAATTACCTAATGGGAAAAGGATTGTGGGGCTTGCTTAGTGATAGTGATCCGAGGTCACTTGTTGATGAAAAACACCCTACTAATTCTTAGGGAAGAGCAACCAAAGAGTCATAAGAGAGGAATACAAGATTGATTTTCACATTTTCTCAACATATAGGGAACACCGTAATAGATTATATACAAGATATTGAAACAACCAAGGAGATATGGAAGTGTCTTTACAGACTATACTCCATGAGCACAAAAGCAAGGAAGATTCAGTTGAAGAATGAGTTCAAAAACCATAGGAAGAATCCCAACCAATACATTTATGAATAAATTCTCAAAGTGAAGGAGATTTTAAATTCTTTACATTCCATTGATTGCACCATTGACAATTATGATCTAGTTGCCTATACCTTAACGGGCTAAGAGAGGATGAAAGGTGGAAGTCTTTCACCACATCAATGTATCTAAGGATAATATCCCTCATTTTGATGAAATAAAATCATTAATGGTGAAAGAGGACCTCAACCTTGGTGGAAGCAAAACCATAAGTGGGAAAAATCAACTTCCTTATGCAGGTAGAGGAAAAGGTGGATTTGTGAGAGGCTCAAATAAAGGAAGAGGAAGGAGCAATCATCAACAAGGCAAACAAGGAGACAACAAAAAAGGCTCAAATGAAGAAGGAAATGGTAGAGGAAGAGGAAGATCCAGATATTCAAGAGGAAGGTACAACTTTACTTACAAAAATAGAAATCAAAGCAATGGATGTTATGTTTGTGGAAAACAAGGACATTATGCTAATGAATGCTACCACAGAGGATCAAGGTATGGATATAGCAATTATAGTGGTCATTAGAACTAGCTAATTAAAATAATAGGCAAGAAAGTTAGAAGTTACTTGCAAAGAGGCATGATTATGAGGAAAAATAGGTTATAGATGAAAAAAGGTGAACATGTTGGAGATACCAATTTCGAAGGAAAACACAAATCCAATTTCTGATGGAAGGTACTCCATGTCCCTAATATCATGAAAAACCTTACTTCTATAGAACCTATGGTGGGAAAGGGCTACCTAATTCAAGTTCAACCATAAAGGGTGACTCATTGAGCATCTAAAAAGAGGATACTAGCACATAGTAAGAGGATCAAGAGAGGGAAGAATGTTTATAATGAACATCACACAAACAGGTAACAAAGCTATATATGTTTATATCATGTGGTGACAAGAGAATTGCACATATACATACATACATACATACACACACACACACACACACACACACACATATATATATATATAGACACACACACAAAAGATAGGGCATGTTAATATACAAAAGATAGAGGGTATAATAAAAAATTGTGGTCAGAGTTCTCTCTAATTTTACATCAAAATCATTACATGAAGTATGGGCATCTTGTCAAATACGGAAGCAAACAAGAGCTGCATCAAAAAGAGCAAATACATAGCACCAAATCGAATTAATTTGGTACACATAGATGATTGGAGATCAAAAGAGGCAAGACTTGGAGAGAGCATGTATTATGTGACCTTTATGATTACACAAGGAAACTGTGAATTTATTATATTTAACACAAAATGTGTTTTCTATGTTCAAAAAAGATCAAGTTGGAAAGGAGACAAGGAGGTAAAACAAGAAATCTAAGATTGGATGGAGAGGGAGAATACTTCTCCCATGATAGAGAGAAACAAGTGAGACATTTTAACATCATATTTTTTGGGGACATAATGTTTTTATTACTGTATACATTATGAAAAGTTCTCCATCTTTAGGGATTCATCATTTATCACCAAAGGAATCTTGGACTAGGGGAAAATCAAATCTCTCAAACTTGGAAGTGTTTGGATGTATTTGATGCACACATGTTTCACAAGAGGTAAGGACAAAGATAGATGCTAGGGTAGAAAAGTGTTTGTCTATTGGTTACTCGAATGAGAAAAAGGGCCACAAATGCTACAAACCTACAAAAAAGGAGCTCAAATTTTGTATAGATCTTGTGATTGATGAAGTAAACTCATGGTATGAACCTAAGCATGAATTCCAAGTCAAAGATATAGACAAAGAAGAAGGAACACATGAAGATGGGCATTAAGAAAGCATGGAATTCCATGGTCCAAAAAACTGAGAAGCTTCCACATTGTTTATATATTTAGGTAGTGATGTGTGTGAACACACTAGGATTTTCGGGGCACATTTTTCCCTCTTTACGATGTTTTTTTCCCCTGTCTTGTATATATGCATATTGCCCTAATGGGCTACTTATCTTTCTACATTCTCTAGTGACACATTCAGTATTGTGTGTTGTGCTCCAAGCTTCTCCTACTTCCTTATGTTGTTCGCGTGCTTTCGTAGACGTCTATCTCTAACAATTGGTACCAGAGTAGGTCGTCGCTTCATCTAGGGCACCGTCGACATTCCTCCAATTGCAGTCTCAAAATCGCACAAATTTTGGTAAGCATACTCAACGTGTTTTTGAGCTTGTTTCAGCCTCCAAATGCATTATCGTAGTGCTTGTGCAGGCTGTTTCTTCTTTTTGTGCCAAAGGTATATACCGATTTCTGTTTGCCAGTATAAGCGTCTCGAAGTCTACTACATTTCTAGTGGAATTCATCTGGGCAGTTCTGTTCAACTTTTTGAGATACAATCAATTTTCTACATTAAGGTATTTTAGTCACTGAGCATGGCTGAAAGTAGTAATGTATTCCGTATGTTGGCTATTGAGGATAAGTTGCATGGTACCAACTACCCGTTATGGGCTTATATGATGTGACATGTATTGGTTGCAAAAAGACTATGGAACATTGTGCAGGATGTTGAAAAACGTCCTATCACACCTACAACTATTACAACTACAGGTATAGAAGCTGAGGCAGAAGGTGTTGAAGATGATGATATTCTACATATTCCTGTTCGTGTTGCAGTTTCTGTTGCACCTAATGCAGAGAAAATTCATTGGGATGGCAAAAATGCCCATGTACATGCATTGATAGCTTTGTTTGTCAAATGTGCCATTATTCCTCACATTCGCTCTTCCAGGACAGCTAAGGATGCTTGGGATACACTTACCACATTGTACCAAGCTAGGAATGAGGCTTGTGTTGCTTACCACTGAAAACAGTTGGAGAGTGAGCACATGAATGAAGGTGATTATATAGACAATTTTCTAACAAAGATCCAAGACTTGAAGGAACATTTGATTTCTGTTGATGAGGTTTTACCACATAGCTCACTTGTATAGATCGTTCTCAATGGTCTTCCTGATTCATATCAGAGTTTTGCTTCTACTGTTCAGTTAATGATGAAAGGCAATCCAAATGCCTTGTCATTTGAGGACTTAGTCTCTATTCTGTTGTAGGAAGATCAGCCCAGGAAAAACAGGTCCATTATGCGTGTTGCAAATCCAGCTTTCTTGGCTAGTCAGAAGGGCAAAAGGAAAACAGAGCTCTTCAACTAGTAAGCTGAAATCTACAAATGCTGCACATTTGAAGAACGAAGATAAGGATGAGAAGAAATGAGAAAAGTAGAAATTGTTTTGCAGGTATTGTAAAGAGAATGATCATATCATAAATAATTGTCCAAAATTGGCTGCTAAAGAGGCAAACAAGAAAGAGGCTAGAATGGTTGTTGTAGAGGCCTCTACACCAAAAACAGAGTCTGCTAATCTTGTGTAGGAAGAAGAATGGGCGTTTACTACTGTCTGTGGTTTTGACCCATCTTCTCATGAGTAGTGCATGTCTGCAATAGATTCAAGTGTTTGGTATTTTGATAGTGGGGCGACCAAACATATTACCTTGCAGCACAGTTTCTTCTCTTCACTCGAGCCTGCCCCTATAGGGAATACTGTTACATGTGCCAACAACTTCTCTTATCCTGTTATGGGAGTTGGTAAGATAATTTTGATTACTGCTTTTGGTAGTTCTTTCACTTTGTTAGATGATTTATTTGTGCTAGGGACCAAGAAGAACCTGTTATCAGTTTCTGCATTATCCAAGATTGGCTTGGTTATGAAATTTGTTGATGACAAGTGCATGGTTCATGATATGTCAAATGGTGATGTGATTAGTGCTTCATGCATTTTATGTCGTGGGCTGTATAAGCTCATAGATTATGAAAGATCTCTGAATGATTCGGCATGTGCAGTACATGATTCTCAGGCTATGTCAGATGCAAAGCTTTGGCATGCACACTTTCTTCATATGAATTTTCCTAGTTTGCTACGCCTACAGAAATCTAAAATGGTGTCCTCTTTGCCCAAACTTGAGGCACCTAGAAATCATGTTTGTGAAGAGTGTATTTTAGGCAGAATGCAATATTCCTCATTTCCAAAAGATGGTTTAGCTCGGGCTTCTCAGAAATTGTAGCTTGTACATACTGATGTTATTGTTGGAGATAGATGTCTGTGGAAGCACGCGAACATCACAAGGAAGGAGGAGAAGATTGGAGCACAACACAAAATACTGAATGTATTACTAGAGAATGTACAAGGATAAGTAGCCCATTAGGGAAATATGCATATATACAAGGTGGGGGAAGAAACCTCCTAAAGAGGGAAAAAAGTGTCCCGATAGTCCTAGTGTGTTCACACACATCACTACCTAAATATATCAACAAATCCCCCTTGGGAGTGATGCGGTGAACAAGAAGCTGGTACTCATGTATAAGGAAATGCCAAGCTATGTGGAAATCACTCCACAAAAGGAAGTAAGCCCAAGCTTTGCGGAAAGCTTCAAACTTCTCCCTAGGTAGAGCCTTTGTGAAAAGGTCTCCAATGTTCTCCTACATGGTCACATATGCCAAGATGATCTCCCCAACAGAGAACCTCTCCTTGACATAGTGATAATGCACCTCAATGTGCTTAGTGCAAGCATGGAGCACAAGGTTCCTCGCAACTGCCAATGCACTCTGGCTGTTAGTGAAGATGGTGGTGGCAAAAGACTGACCAGCACCCAAATCAGCCATAAGGCGTCTGAGCCACACACACTCAAAAATCGCTATGAAAGCTACACTATACTCAACCTTACAACTAGAAGTGGCCACAGTAGGCTGCTTCTTGCTCAACCAAGATATACATGAAGACTCAATCGTAAACCTGTCTCCATAGGAGTGGCAATAGGCTTATAGTCTTTAAGGCCAAAACGCTGCAATAATGTGTCAATATATTTCGTTTGACACAAAACCATTCCACCATCAACTTTCTTAAACTGAATGCTCAAATAGTGATGCAAATGCCCCAAATCAGACATCTCAAATGAGGCATGCAAATCAGCCTTAAAATCAGCAATATGCTTCTCAATAGGACAAGTGAGCAGCATGTCGTCAACATAGAGAACAATGATCAGAAGCACATCATTAGCACGCTTAACATATAAGGTGCTTTTAGTTGGAATATTCTCAAAACCATGTGCTTCTCATACGAAGCCCGTGGTGCTTGCTTTAAACCATATAATGCCTTCTTTAACCTACACACATGGTTTTCATGCCCTTTTTGCACAAAGCCACGGGGTTGGAAAACATACACTTCTTCATGCAAGTCACCATTCAGAAATGTTGTTTTAATGTCCAACTTATGTACATTCCAGCCATGATGAGCTGCAAGTGCACAGATGCTACAAACTCTAGTCATTCGGTAAGTAGGTGCAAAGGTCTCATCAAAATCAATGCCTCTTTCTTGTGCATAACCCTTTTTAACAAGTCTAGCCTTATACCTGTCAGCTGTACCATCAGGCTTATGCTTTAGCTTGTATACCCACTTAGTCCTAATGGCCTTCTTGCTAGGAGGCAAGTCACATAAAGAACAAGTACCATTCTACATTATAACATCATATTCAGATTGCATAGCAGCCATCCAATTATTTGAATTTTGTGCTTCATCAAGCGAAACATGCTCATTCTCAATTACAGAGACCAGATGCAACCATAGCATCGCAATCTGATGCAAAAGAGGCACTATGAGAGCCTGAACGACTATGATATGATAGAGGTGCATCTAATTTGCTGTCACGCAAAGTCTACACTAGCCATTTTGGCATAGTTTTTGCCTGCTCAATATCAGCTCTTTCATCAACTAGTGCATCATGTAAATCTACATCAGAAATGGAATGATCTGCATCATCACATGAAACATGCAAAGGTTTAGAAGTTGTCTCCTTGCGACCAACACTAGACTATCCACCTATAAAGAGAGGCAACAAAGTATCATACATGTCTTTGGAGCTAACAAATGTCTCCTTAGTACATGAAAGCAATGGCTGAATAACATCTTCCATAAAAACAACATCACGGCTAACCAAAATGCGTTTAATCTCTAGATGATACAGATGATAGCCTTTACTTTGAGAATTGTACCCAATAAAATTACATTTTATTGCTTTATTATCCAATTTTTTGCGATGTTGTTCAGATTATGAAGCAAAGCTTTTGAAAGGTACTTGTAAACTATATAAGGAGGGAAAGACTCATTGTATAATCACTCACCAAGCTAGAAGGAGGTCTTCTTGAAGAGAGAGTGTTCACACACTCTTGAGGAGGTGGAGTTTTGGTGAAGGAGAGGCTACTCTCTTGGAGCAAGAAGTCTTCTATGTTACAGTTATGTGTTCCTCGAGTAGCTTTAATGTGAACCTTTTCCCTATACATGGGCACTTTTTACTCTAGTGCTGGCTAGAGGTTTTTTCCCCATGTTACCACATACTTGATACTCTCATATGTGGTGGTACTTTGTACTTAGGGATATCATTCAACTCTTACTTCAGTTTAGTTCATCGTCAATAGAGAGAGCTATTCCAGCCATCATCTTCTTCGTGTGTCTTGCTACCTTTGTGCTCTTTGTGTGTGCTTCTCGTGTGTCTCTCGCACTTCTACACAAACCCAACAATGGTATCAGAGCAGGTTCAACTTCTTCTCAAGTTTCGGTTTTTTGCGTCGCAGCGCGCGCGCACTTTAACAGTGCAAATAGACTTCGAAGCATAGAAATGTTAATTTCAGCAGCCTGGAAACATTTCCATCAGGTATGCTGGGGTTTTAGCCCCATTTCAAAGCCATCCATGCAATCAGAATCGCCATCAGAGTGACAGTTTGTGAGTTGAAATTTCAGCACTCATTTCAGCTTTCGTCGAAGTGAAGATTTTGTCACATTCTTGTTCCTAGTGAAATGGCGGGTAGTAATGACTTGTTTGGCATGCTTCAAGTTGAAGATAAGCTTGATGGGACCAACGATCCGATGTGGTCTTACATGATGAAGCATGTTCTTGTTGCAAAACAACTTTGGAACATAGTGGCAGATGTAGATCGAATACCGGTAGGTGCTTCTACTTCACAGTCTACTGTCATAGATGGAGCTTCTTCTTCGAGTATAGTGGTTTCTACTTCTCCACCTACATAGGAGCAGCTTAGATGGGATGGAAAAGATGTTCAAGCTCATGCGTTGATTGCCCTTTCAGTGAAGTGTCACATAGTTCCACACATTCGGTCATGTTCTACATCGAGACAGGCATGGGACACTCTTACTTCTTCGTATGCCGTGCGTAATGAAGCACGTGTTGCATACTTGAGGATGTATGTATGGATGAAAATGAGTCATTGGATGTGTATGTGACACGCATCAAGGATTTGAAAGAGCAATTGGCAAACATAGATGAGATCATTCTGGATGCATCAATCATTTCTACATTGTTGAAAGGATTACTGAAATCTTTTCAAAGTTTTGCTACTATACTGCGTTTGGTTGCAAAAGGAAATCCTAATATGTATACATTTTATGAGGTTGTATCTCTTCTTTTGCAAGAAGAGCAATCTAGAGTGAATAGGAATGGTTTGATTGAGGGAATGCAAGCACTTGCTATCTCACAAAAGGGGAAAAGTAAGTATGGTTCAACTTTGGGTTCATCAAAACCAAAGCCTCAAGCTTCCTCTTCCACTCATTCCTCTACTGATGGTGATTTGCAAAAGAAGAAGAGATGCAAATATTGCGGAAAGCCTGGTCATACTATTGATGAGTGTAGAAAGCTTGCTAAACACAATGAAAAGAAGAAGGAATCTGGCATGTCTATTGCCGAAAATTCAGCAAATGCAAAGAATGATGAAGCTAACATGGCTCAAGATTTTTGGGCATGTGTTGTTACATGTCATTATGATGCTTCTTTACATTCTAAATATATGGTTGTGAGTGAGGATGATTCGGATTGGTTCTTTGATAGTGGTGCTTCAAAGCACATAACATCATGCAAAAGATTTTTTGCCTCTTTGAAAGATGCACCTAAAGGAGGACATGTGGTGTGCGCAAACAATGCCTCTTATCCTTTCATTGGAGTAGGAGAAATTGAGCTTATGACTGCAAATGGAGGTGTGATTCTCTTGAAAAATGCATTGTATGTGCTCGGTATCAAGAAGAACTTAATTTCAGTTTCGTTGATTGCCAAAGTTGAACTACATGTACACTTTGTTGATGATAAGTGTATGGTTCATGATTTCAGCAATGGTGATGTTATCATGATGTCCGGTACATTATGTAATGGTTTGTATCGCATGGATACATACAAGAGGGCTGCCTCGAATGCCTTAGTTGCTCATACTTCTTCCATGGCTGAAATGGAGCTTTGGCATGCTCATTTTGGTCACTTGAACTTCAATAGTTTGATCTACTTGCAAAAGAAGGACATTGTTATTGGCTTGCCTACACTTGAGTCCATTGAAAAACATGCATGTGAAGGTTGTATTCTTGGAAAAATGCATCGTGCTTCTTTTCCAAAAGATAGTCATACACACACTACAAGAAAATTGCAGCTTGTTCATAGTGATGTATGTGATCCCGTCAAGACTCCATCTTTTGGGAAGCATGTATATTTTGTTACCTTCATTGATGATGCTACTTGCCATACATGGGTGTATCCTATGAAAGCAAAGAATGAGGTATTTTCTTGCTTCAAAGAATTTTTAGCTATGGCTGAAAATTTTTCTTCACAAAAGCTTTTGACTCTACGCACAGATCGTGGTGGTGAATACATATCACATGAGTTTAATGATTTTCTTCATGAAAGAGGTATTTCACACCAATGTATGGTGCCATATACACCTCAACAAAATGTGTTGCTGAGCGTAAAAATAGAACTCTACTTGAAATGGCACGATGTATGGTTAAAGGAAAGCATCTTCCTGATAAGTTTTGGATGGAAGCGGTCATGTGTGCAAACTATGTGTTGAAGCAATGCCCTAAAAAAGCATTGAGAGTCATCAATCCTTATGAGGCTTGGAATGGTCATAAGCCTATGATTAGTCATATGCGTGTGTTTGGTTGTTTGACATATGCTCTTGTGCCATCACAACAACGTCACAAACTTGATGACAAGGCATAGAAATGTATATTTGTTGGTTATAGTGCTGAAAGTAAGGGATATCGATTGTACCATCCATTGATGAACACAATTATTGTGAGTCGAGACGTGGTATTTGCTGAAAATTTAGTTTTCCCTCTACTTGAATGCAAAAAACTACCAATGGTTAGCTCACAAGATGTGTTTGATACACTCATGCCTTTGTTCCGAAATGGTGTGCTTGACTATGGCCATGTAGACCAGCCAAATGAGGCTCAAAGGGCTGAAAAATTCCAGCCAAATAGGGCTGAAAATGCAGAGAATTTCCAGCCAAACTTGGCTGAAAAACTTCAGTCAAAAAATGTCCAAACTGTTGGAAATTTCCAGCCACATATGGCTGATGCGTCAAAATATGGCTGAAATTGAGCATGAAATTCAGCCCATGCATGATGTACATATTGAAGATGTTTTACATAATGAATGCATGTGTATCAAGAGTGCACAATCTATGCCAAAGTGGCTGAAACAAACTTTGTAGGACATCAAGTTGAGTGCACCTTTACTTGGTAGAACAAGATCAAGCTCTCACCATGCATCAAGTAATTTTGTGGATTATTCTCTTATTGCTACAACATGTAATGAAGAGCCACTTTCTTTTGAAGATGCATGTGATGATCCACAATGGATGAGTGCTATGCAATCAAAAATGAATTCCATACATAGGAATGGTACTTGGGAGTTATGTGAATTGCCAAAAGGAAAGAATGCCATTGGTACAAAGTCGGTTTACAAGATTAAGAGAAAATCTGATGGTAGCATTGATCGCTACAAAGCTAGATTGGTTGCCAAAGGATATGTGCAACAATATGGCATTGAATATGAGGAAACTTTTGCACCTACTTCACACATGACTACCATTTGTATCGTGGTTGCATTGGCTGCCCATCGAGGTCAGAAAGTGCATCAGTTGGACATAAAAATAGCCTTCTTGAATGGTGATTTGCAAGAAGAGGTCTATGTGAAGCAACCTCTTGGATTTGCTATGAAAGGGAAAGAGCATATGGTTTGTCACTTGCATAAAGCCTTCTATGGTCTCAAGCAAGCTCCACGTGCATGGTATGACAAAATCCATATGCACTTGATTGGTCTTGGCTTCACACGTAGTCCGATTGAAAGCACACTCTATGTACGCAAAAATGGGGTTGATCTGACAGTGCTTGTTGTTTATGTCGATGACATACTCTTGACTGGGTCATGTGATGCAAAACTTGACATTCTTATCGCTGATTTGCAGCATACTTTTGATGTCACTAATCTTGGTCTTTTGAGCTACTATCTTGGCATCCAATTCGTATCCGTTGAGGGGCAAATTGTTATGCATCAAGAAAAGTATGTTGAAAAACTACTTCAACATTTGAGGATTGTAAGCCAATTTCTACACCAGTTGAGACAAAATTCGGGTTCTCAGTTGAGGATTTGAGTGATGCATTTGACACTTCTCTTTATTACCAAGTTGTGGGATGTCTTATATATGCATGCAACACAAGGCCGGATATACAGTATGCAGTTTCCCAGTTGAGTCGATTCATGCATAGCCCTGGCACTAACCATTGGCAAGCAGTGAAATGTGTGTTCAGATATCTTCGAGGCACTTTTTGTTTAGGTCCCTTTTATGGTAGAGATGTTCAACCATGCTTTCATGCTTTTAGAGATAGTGATTGGGCTGGTTGTTATGATACACACGTGTCCACTAGTGGTAATTACTTTTTCCTTGGAGACTCATGCATATCTTGGTTGAGTAAGAAGCAGCCTACAGTGGCAACATCGAGTTGTGAAGCTGAGTATAGGGCAGTTTTCATAGCGACAGTGGAGTGTATATGGCTAAGATGCCTATTCATGGATCTTTGCATGGAGATTGATGCTGTTACGCCTATTCTCTGTTGGTGCAAATCAAGCCTTCACCTTTGGCTTGGAACCCTTAAAGGGTATCACTATGTGTAGCAAGAACCATAGAAACACTTGCCTATGTGTTATTACATTTTACTCATTGTAAAAGTCTATATGACTTGACATTCACATGTAATCACTTACCTACTTGATTAGTCGTGGAATTTGGATGGTGTAAATGGAGAGAATATCTCCCTACTTTTAGAGGAGTGATTATAGGAGATTTGAATTTGAATCCAAATTCAAATCTCAACTCAACTTCTATAAAAGAAGTTCTTGAAAAGTCGTGTTTTTTGAGTTAGTTAGTTAGTTTCATTTGAGCTCACTCCCCGAGGCATTCCGCTACTGTAACTCTGTGTGTGTTAGTGCTACTTCATAGCCTACACCACAATACCTCATTTAGCTATGCTTGTCATGCTAATGAGATTGTACAACTACATCAATCAATAGAAGTATACACATTCATCATCTTTGTTGTCTCTGAGTCATCTACTCCAAGTCTGTCAACTTCAACAGGTCATATCTCAGGATCTACTTATCCAAATCAAGTCATTCAAAGCACATTGAATTCAGCTCAAAGTCTTCTACAAGCCTACCAATTTTGAAGTCATTTGGATCAGCAATCGTGGAGAAATCGCGCTCGAAGTGACCTCTGGTATTCTGCTGCAGTGTTCCTAAAAAGTCGGGGGTACATATAATTTTGGTAACCTTCTTTCTCAGAGTATAGTTTGTCATTTCTTCTCATTCCACTTCCAAATGGTAACTTGATAAGATAATCTAATATGTCCAGAAGGAATTTGATCAATTGTAAGTGTATTGGTCACACTGAGTGAAAGACTGAGCAGGTGTCACTACAAAAATAGCAAGTTTTCTTGATTTTTTGAAGTCTCAAGTTATCTGTTTTGATTTGATCATTACACATATCATTTGGAAAGTACATATATGCTTTCTTGGTATCATTTGGAAGCTAAGCAAGTGTACTAAGCATATCTAAAGCTAAGGAGGGCTGAAGCAAAGCAGGTCTAGCAGCTTCAACTCAATCTCTTGAGTGTATCCAACCATCTCAACCAACAGTGGTATCAGAGCAAACAAGGTAACAATGGGAGATGGTTTTCCTTCATTCATTGACAAATTGGACAGGAACAATTACCAAGCTTGGTCTCTAAGGATGAAGACCTATCTACAAGGAAGAAGCTTGTTTGGATTCATATCAGGGGATGAGGAATTGCCCTCATTCAAAGCTAGAGGACTACCCACCAAGGATGAACAAGAGAGGCTCAACCAATGGTGTGCAAAGGATGCTTTGGCAAGGTCTTATCTTCTTAACTCTATATCTGATTTCCTTTTACCTCATATAAGGAACTGTAAGACTTCCCAAGAGACTTGGGAAACCTTGTCAACATATTTTTCTTCCAACACAAGGGCCAGGAAGAATCAATTGTGGATTGAATTCACAACCCTTAGGAAGCAACCAAAACAATCAGTCTCAGAGTATGTGACCAAGATTAAAGATGTGGCAGACCAATTAGCAAGTATTGGAGAGGAGATTGAAGAGGAGCAAATAGTCAGGCAAGTAACAAATGGACTCAAGGCAGATGATAAGTGGGAAAGCTTCACCACTGCAATGGACCTCTACATGGACATGCATACCCTAGATCTCACAACACTCATGGGCCAACTATTCACACATGAAGCAAAGTTTACAAAGGCAGGAGATCAATCAAAAGGTAACAACCCCTCTGCTCTATATACTGATAAGAAGGTTAAAGATAAAGGTAAAAGATAAAGGTAAAAGATAAAGGTAAAAGTAAGAAGGTTGATGAAGAAGGTTCTACCTCCCAAGCAAACTATGCAGGGAGAGGTAGATCCTCAAGAGGAAGAGGCAGAGGAGGTAAGTTAGGTAGGGGGAGACCCTACAACTCATTACCATGCAACATTTGTGGATTGTCCAATCATACCACAGATGAATGCTACAAGAACTACAAGAATCAGAGAGGAAGAGGCTATCAAAGAGGTGGATACTCTCAAGGGAGAGGCAGATTCAACCAACACCAAGGCTACAATGGATACAACAATCAGTACAACAACAATTACAACCACAACCACAACCACAATGGTAATTACCAAGGTGGATTCAAAAATAGAAGGGACTACAACAACTATACAGAGGAGCAAGATGACTCCCTACTGATCATGAATATGACCTCCAAGGCAGGTACAAATGATGATCATTTATTTTATATTGACTCAGGATGTTCTAACCATGTAGCTGGCAATGTGGCACTACTCTCTAATTTGGAAGAACCCAAGGGCAAACATCAGGTACAGACAGGTGATGATACTAAACACTCTGTTGTAAAGATTGGAAATGTGAAGACATGTGATGGTAACCAGAACCTATTGAGCAGGGTACTCTATGTACCAACCATCACCAAGAATCTAATGAGTGTTGGTCAGATTGTGGAGAAAGGGTTGCAGGTCAGGTTCACTCAACATGGAGCATATGTGGAGGACCCAAGACATGGATTCAGAAGGATAGCCAAGGGAGAGAAATCAAGTAGATTGTTTACTTTTGAGCTAGAAGACACCAAGAACATTGCTTTATATAATTACAAGGATCAAACACTTTCAGAGTTAGAAATATGGCACAAGAGGTTAGGTCACATAGGTGAAAGAACCCTAAAGCAAATGTGCAGGGATCAATGTGTGCTTGGGATACCTAATGTGTCCAAGCAACACATGATTTATAAGTGTGGAGCATGTCAGTTTGATAAGTCTCACAGGTTGCCCTATTCAAGGAAAGGTTTCATGCATGAAGACTACCTAGACTTGGTACACACAGATGTTTGGGGACCTAGCAAGGATCCTTCCATTTCAGGATCAAGGTACTATGTGTCCTTCATTGATGATTATAGCAGGTGGACTATCTTATACTTTATGAAACATAAAGATGAAGTGTTTAATTGTTTCAAGAGGTATCTTGCACTTGTTGAAAACCAAACAGGAAGAAGCTTGAAAAGATTAAGGTCAGATGGTGGAGGAGAGTATTTCTCCAATGAGTTTGAAGATTTCTTGCAGGAAAGAGGCATCAAGAGGGAGATAATCACAAGGTACTCACCTGAACAAAATGGGGTAGTTGAAAGAAGAAATAGACTCATAGTAGAAACAACTAGGTCTATGCTTAATGAAAAGAAGTTGCCAAATTATCTTTGGGCAGAAGGTGTATCCACTGCCACCTATCTCATAAATAGATTGCCATCCAAATCACTTGATGGCATGACACCATATGAAGCTTGGCATGGTAAGAGACCTTCTCTGGATCATTGCAAAATCTTTGGTTGTGTAGCATATGTGCATATTCCTTCACAGGTAAGGGGAAAGCTAGACCCCAAGGCTGAAAAATGTATCTTCATTGGTTATGATTTGAACCAAAAGGGATATAGATTCTACAACCCAACAAACAAAGGCTTCAAGGTAAGCAGAGATGTCATCTTTGATGAGAATGACTCATGGTATGAGAATGAATGCAGGAAGGTTAGTCTACCCTATGACTTGCAAGAAGAATTCCCAAAGCTAATCAAAGAGGAACCAAGCAATGGAGAAGATTCAAACTCAGAGGATGATGACACTATCAATCTTGAGGAGTTCAAAGCATGGAAGTCAAAAGGGAAGATGAAGATGAAGCAACTAGAGGATATTCCAGAATCCTCAAATCAATCTGTTAGAAGATCTCAGAGAGAAAGCAAAAGACCAATCAGATTTGGGTATGACACATCACTTGTAACTAAACATTCTGTATACCTTGCAAAGGATTTGTTGAATGAAGAACCAGGTACCTATGAAGAAGCAATCACCAAACCAGAATGGAAAGGAGCTATGGATGAAGAAATGGAAGCTCTCAAGGAGAGTGATACTTGGGATTTGGTACCCAAGAAAGACTCTATGAAGGTGATAGGATCCAGATGGATCTACAAGCTAAAGAGGAATTCTGATGGAACAATAAACAGGTACAAAGCTAGGTTGGTTGCAAAGGGTTTTGCACAAACCCAAGGCATTGATTATGAGGAGACATTTTCTCCTGTGGCTAAGATGCCAACTATCAGAATATTGGTGAGTGTAGCTGCATCCAAGAATTGGAACATGTACCAATTAGATGTCAAGAATGCTTTCTTGAATGGATGGATATCTGAAGAAGTCTACATGTCACAACCACCTGGCTATGAAGATTCCAAGAAGGTAAACTATGTTTGTAAATTGAAGAAGGCTCTATATGGATTGAAACAGGCACCTAGAGCATGGAATTACAGGTTGACAACCTATCTCCAAGACCAAGGATTTGTGATGAGTAAAGCAGACACTTCTCTATTTATAAAGAGAAGTAGCACAGAGGTAATATACTTGTGTGTTTATGTTGTTGACATCATCATTACAGGTAATGATGTCAATGGGATTAGACACATCAAAGGACAGATGATGAAGGAATTCAAGATCAATGATCTTGGATTATTGAAGTACTTCTTAGGTCTTGAGTTAGTCTACACCAACTCAGGTATATATATCACTCAACAGAACTATGTACAGGATATGGTCAAGAAGTTTGGCTTGCAGGATGCTAAAGTCTCAACTACTCCAATGGAGGTCAACCTAAAGCTAAGTGCTCATGAAGGGGATGAAATACAAGACATTACAGGATATCAAAGCATGGTAGGTAGTTTGAATTATGCTACCTTGACAAGAATTGACATAGCATATGGAGTTAGTGTGCTAAGCCAATTCATGCACAAACCAAGGGTACCTCACCTAGAGGCAGCAAAGAAAATCTTGAAGTACCTCAAAGGAACTCAAAGCCATGGTTTGTACTTTCCTTATACATCAGATATTGACATTAAAGTGTATTCAGATGCAGATTGGGCAGGATGCAAGGATGATAGGAGGAGCACATCAGGTTACATTTGTTTTGCAGGAGATAAACCTATTTCTTGGTCAGCCAAGAAGCAACCTACAGTGGCATTGTCATCCACTGAAGCAGAGTATAGAGGGCTTGCCAATGCCACTCAAGAAGCTATCTGGTTGAAGCTCTTGTATACAGAGTTAGGTCTATACACTAGACCTCCAATTATCTTTGGAGATAACACTAGCTCTCTTCACCTTGCAGCTAATCCAATATATCATGCTAGAACCAAACACATAGAGGTTCATTACCACTATGTGAGGGAGAAGTTACTAAGCAAAGAGATTCAATTGACATATGTGTCTACTAATATGCAATGTGCAGATTTACTTACTAAAGCATTGGATGGAAACAAGCTATGCAGATTCAAATCTATGATTGGATTGCAGGATGTGATTGAAGACTAAAGATGAAGACTTAAGCCAAAGTGCTTGGCTTGAGGGGGAGCTGTTGGTGCAAATCAAGCCTTCACCTTTGGCTTGGAACCCTTAAAGGGTATCACTATGTGTAGCAAGAACCATAGAAACACTTGCCTATGTGTTATTACATTTTACTCATTGTAAAAGTCTATATGACTTGACATTCACATGTAATCACTTACCTACTTGATTAGTCGTGGAATTTGGATGGTGTAAATGGAGAGAATATCTCGCTACTTTTAGAGGAGTGATTATAGGAGATTTGAATTTGAATCCAAATTCAAATCTCAACTCAACTTCTATAAAAGAAGTTCTTGAAAAGTCGTGTTTTTTGAGTTAGTTAGTTAGTCTCATTTGAGCTCACTCCCCGAGGCATTCCACTACTGTAACTCTGTGTGTGTTAGTGCTACTTCATAGCCTACACCACAATACCTCATTTAGCTATGCTTGTCATGCTAATGAGATTGTACAACTACATCAATCAATAGAAGTATACACATTCATCATCTTTGTTGTCTCTGAGTCATCTACTCCAAGTCTGTCAACTTCAACAGGTCATATCTCAGGATCTACTTATCCAAATCAAGTGATTCAATACACATTGAATTCAGCTCAAAGTCTTCTACAAGCCTACCAATTTTGAAGTCATTTGGATCAGCAATCGTGGAGAAATCGCGCTCGAAGTGACCTCTGGTATTCTGCTGCAGTGTTCCTAAAAAGTCGGGGGTACATATAATTTTGCTAACCTTCTTTCTCAGAGTATAGTTTGTCATTTCTTCTCATTCCACTTCCAAATGGTAACTTGATAAGATAATCTAATATGTCCAGAAGGAATTTGATCAATTGTAAGTGTACTGGTCACACTGAGTGAAAGACTGAGCAGGTGTCACTACAAAAATAACAAGTTTTCTTGATTTTTTGAAGTCTCAAGTTATCTGTTTTGATTTGATCATTACACATATCATTTGGAAAGTACATATATGCTTTCTTGGTATCATTTGTAAGCTAAGCAAGTGTACTAAGCATATCTAAAGCTAAGGAGGGCTGAAGCAAAGCAGGTCTAGCAGCTTCAACTCAATCTCTTGAGTGTATCCAACCATCTCAACCAACAGTGGTATCAGAGCAAACAAGGTAACAATGGGAGATGGTTTTCCTTCATTCATTGACAAATTGGACAGGAACAATTACCAAGCTTGGTCTCTAAGGATGAAGACCTATCTACAAGGAAGAAGCTTGTTTGGATTCATATCAGGGGATGAGGAATTGCCCTCATTCAAAGCTAGAGGACTACCCACCAAGGATGAACAAGAGAGGCTCAACCAATGGTGTGCAAAGGATGCTTTGGCAAGGTCTTATCTTCTTAACTCTATATCTGATTTCCTTTTACCTCATATAAGGAACTGTAAGACTTCCCAAGAGACTTGGGAAACCTTGTCAACATATTTTTCTTCCAACACAAGGGCCAGGAAGAATCAATTGTGGATTGAATTCACAACCCTTAGGAAGCAACCAAAACAATCAGTCTCAGAGTATGTGACCAAGATTAAAGATGTGGCAGACCAATTAGCAAGTATTGGAGAGGAGATTGAAGAGGAGCAAATAGTCAGGCAAGTAACAAATGGACTCAAGGCAGATGATAAGTGGGAAAGCTTCACCACTGCAATGGACCTCTACATGGACATGCATACCCCAGATCTCACAACACTCATGGGCCAACTATTCACACATGAAGCAAAGTTTACAAAGGCAGGAGATCAATCAAAAGGTAACAACCCCTCTGCTCTATATACTGATAAGAAGGTTAAAGATAAAGGTAAAAGATAAAGGTAAAAGATAAAGGTAAAAGATAAAGGTAAAAGTAAGAAGGTTGATGAAGAAGGTTCTACCTCCCAAGCAAACTATGCAGGGAGAGGTAGATCCTCCAGAGGAAGAGGCAGAGGAGGTAAGTTAGGTAGGGGGAGACCCTACAACTCATTACCATGCAACATTTGTGGATTGTCCAATCATACCACAGATGAATGCTACAAGAACTACAAGAATCAGAGAGGAAGAGGCTATCAAAGAGGTGGATACTCTCAAGGGAGAGGCAGATTCAACCAACACCAAGGCTACAATGGATACAACAATCAGTACAACAACAATTACAACCACAACCACACCACAATGGTAATTACCAAGGTGGATTCAAAAATAGAAGGGACTACAACAACTATACAGAGGAGCAAGATGACTCCCTACTGATCATGAATATGACCTCCAAGGCAGGTACAAATGATGATCATTTATTTTATATTGACTCAGGATGTTCTAACCATGTAGCTGGCAATGTGGCACTACTCTCTAATTTGGAAGAACCCAAGGGCAAACATCAGGTACAGACAGGTGATGATACTAAACACTCTGTTGTAAAGATTTGAAATGTGAAGACATGTGATGGTAACCAGAACCTATTGAGCATGGTACTCTATGTACCAACCATCACCAAGAATCTAATGAGTGTTGGTCAGATTGTAGAGAAAGGGTTGCAGGTCAGGTTCACTCAACATGGAGCATATGTGGAGGACCCAAGACATGGATTCAGAAGGATAGCCAAGGGAGAGAAATCAAGTAGATTGTTTACTTTTGAGCTAGAAGACACCAAGAACATTGCTTTATATAATTACAAGGATCAAACACTTTCAGAGTTAGAAATATGGCACAAGAGGTTAGGTCACATAGGTGAAAGAACCCTAAAGCAAATGTGCAGGGATCAATGTGTGCTTGGGATACCTAATGTGTCCAAGCAACACATGATTTATAAGTGTGGAGCATGTCAGTTTGATAAGTCTCACAGGTTGCCCTATTCAAGGAAAGGTTTCATGCATGAAGACTACCTAGACTTGGTACACACAGATGTTTGGGGACCTAGCAAGGATCCTTCCATTTCAGGATCAAGGTACTATGTGTCCTTCATTGATGATTATAGCAGGTGGACTATCTTATACTTTATGAAACATAAAGATGAAGTGTTTAATTGTTTCAAGAGGTATCTTGCACTTGTTGAAAACCAAACAGGAAGAAGCTTGAAAAGATTAAGGTCAGATGGTGGAGGAGAGTATTTCTCCAATGAGTTTGAAGATTTCTTGCAGGAAAGAGGCATCAAGAGGGAGATAATCACAAGGTACTCACCTGAACAAAATGGGGTAGTTGAAAGAAGAAATAGACTCATAGTAGAAACAGCTAGGTCTATGCTTAATGAAAAGAAGTTGCCAAATTATCTTTGGGCAGAAGGTGTATCCACTGCCACCTATCTCATAAATAGATTGCCATCCAAATCACTTGATGGCATGACACCATATGAAGCTTGGCATGGTAAGAGACCTTCTCTGGATCATTGCAAAATCTTTGGTTGTGTAGCATATGTGCATATTCCTTCACGGGTAAGGGGAAAGCTAGACCCCAAGGCTGAAAAATGTATCTTCATTGGTTATGATTTGAACCAAAAGGGATATAGATTCTACAACCCAACAAACAAAGGCTTCAAGGTAAGCAGAGATGTCATCTTTGATGAGAATGACTCATGGTATGAGAATGAATGCAGGAAGGTTAGTCTACCCTATGACTTGCAAGAAGAATTCCCAAAGCTAATCAAAGAGGAACCAAGCAATGGAGAAGATTCAAACTCAGAGGATGATGACACTATCAATCTTGAGGAGTTCAAAGCATGGAAGTCAAAAGGGAAGATGAAGATGAAGCAACTAGAGGATATTCCAGAATCCTCAAATCAATCTGTTAGAAGATCTCAGAGAGAAAGCAAAAGACCAATCAGATTTGGGTATGACACATCACTTGTAACTAAACATTCTGTATATCTTGCAAAGGATTTGTTGAATGAAGAACCAGGTACCTATGAAGAAGCAATCACCAAACCAGAATGGAAAGGAGCTATGGATGAAGAAATGGAAGCTCTCAAGGAGAGTGATACTTGGGATTTGGTACCCAAGAAAGACTCTATGAAGGTGATAGGATCCAGATGGATCTACAAGCTAAAGAGGAATTCTGATGGAACAATAAACAGGTACAAAGCTAGGTTGGTTGCAAAGGGTTTTGCACAAACCCAAGGCATTGATTATGAGGAGACATTTTCTCTTGTGGCTAAGATGCCAACTATCAGAATATTGGTGAGTGTAGCTGCATCCAAGAATTGGAACATGTACCAATTAGATGTCAAGAATGCTTTCTTGAATGGATGGATATCTGAAGAAGTCTACATGTCACAACCACCTGGCTATGAAGATTCCAAGAAGGTAAACTATGTTTGTAAATTGAAGAAGGCTCTATATGGATTGAAACAGGCACCTAGAGCATGGAATTACAGGTTGACAACCTATCTCCAAGACCAAGGATTTGTGATGAGTAAAGCAGACACTTCTCTATTTATAAAGAGAAGTAGCACAGAGGTAATATACTTGTGTGTTTATGTTGTTGACATCATCATTACAGGTAATGATGTCAATGGGATTAGACACATCAAAGGACAGATGATGAAGGAATTCAAGATCAATGATCTTGGATTATTGAAGTACTTCTTAGGTCTTGAGTTAGTCTACACCAACTCAGGTATATATATCACTCAACAGAAGTATGTACAGGATATGGTCAAGAAGTTTGGCTTGCAGGATGCTAAAGTCTCAACTACTCCAATGGAGGTCAACCTAAAGCTAAGTGCTCATGAAGGGGATGAAATACAAGACATTACAGGATATCAAAGCATGGTAGGTAGTTTGAATTATGCTACCTTGACAAGAATTGACATAGCATATGGAGTTAGTGTGCTAAGCCAATTCATGCACAAACCAAGGGTACCTCACCTAGAGGCAGCAAAGAAAATCTTGAAGTACCTCAAAGGAACTCAAAGCCATGGTTTGTACTTTCCTTATACATCAGATATTGACATTAAAGTGTATTCAGATGCAGATTGGGCAGGATGCAAGGATGATAGGAGGAGCACATCAGGTTACATTTGTTTTGCAGGAGATAAACCTATTTCTTGGTCAGCCAAGAAGCAACCTACAGTGGCATTGTCATCCACTGAAGCAGAGTA
Source organism: Ceratopteris richardii (assembly GCA_020310875.1). Classification (NCBI taxonomy): domain Eukaryota; kingdom Viridiplantae; phylum Streptophyta; class Polypodiopsida; order Polypodiales; family Pteridaceae; genus Ceratopteris; species Ceratopteris richardii. Next base: position 95,130,081 of record CM035429.1, read on the forward strand.
TAGAGGGCTTGCCAATGCCACTCAAGAAGCTATCTGGTTGAAGCTCTTGTATACAGAGTTAGGTCTATACACTAGACCTCCAATTATCTTTGGAGATAACACTAGCTCTCTTCACCTTGCAGCTAATCCAATATATCATGCTAGAACCAAACACATAGAGGTTCATTACCACTATGTGAGGGAGAAGTTACTAAGCAAAGAGATTCAATTGACATATGTGTCTACTAATATGCAATGTGCAGATTTACTTACTAAAGCATTGGATGGAAACAAGCTATGCAGATTCAAATCTGTGATTGGATTGCAGGATGTGATTGAAGACTAAAGATGAAGACTTAAGCCAAAGTGCTTGGCTTGAGGGGGAGCTGTTGGTGCAAATCAAGCCTTCACCTTTGGCTTGGAACCCTTAAAGGGTATCACTATGTGTAGCAAGAACCATAGAAACACTTGCCTATGTGTTATTACATTTTACTCATTGTAAAAGTCTATATGACTTGACATTCACATGTAATCACTTACCTACTTGATTAGTCGTGGAATTTGGATGGTGTAAATGGAGAGAATATCTCGCTACTTTTAGAGGAGTGATTATAGGAGATTTGAATTTGAATCCAAATTCAAATCTCAACTCAACTTCTATAAAAGAAGTTCTTGAAAAGTCGTGTTTTTTGAGTTAGTTAGTTAGTCTCATTTGAGCTCACTCCCCGAGGCATTCCGCTACTGTAACTCTGTGTGTGTTAGTGCTACTTCATAGCCTACACCACAATACCTCATTTAGCTATGCTTGTCATGCTAATGAGATTGTACAACTACATCAATCAATAGAAGTATACACATTCATCATCTTTGTTGTCTCTGAGTCATCTACTCCAAGTCTGTCAACTTCAACAGGTCATATCTCAGGATCTACTTATCCAAATCAAGTGATTCAAAACACATTGAATTCAGCTCAAAGTCTTCTACAAGCCTACCAATTTTGAAGTCATTTGGATCAGCAATCGTGGAGAAATCGCGCTCGAAGTGACCTCTGGTATTCTGCTGCAGTGTTCCTAAAAAGTCGGGGGTACATATAATTTTGCTAACCTTCTTTCTCAGAGTATACTTTGTCATTTCTTCTCATTCCACTTCCAAATGGTAACTTGATAAGATAATCTAATATGTCCAGAAGGAATTTGATCAATTGTAAGTGTACTGGTCACACTGAGTGAAAGACTGAGCAGGTGTCACTACAAAAATAGCAAGTTTTCTTGATTTTTTGAAGTCTCAAGTTATCTGTTTTGATTTGATCATTACACATATCATTTGGAAAGTACATATATGCTTTCTTGGTATCATTTGGAAGCTAAGCAAGTGTACTAAGCATATCTAAAGCTAAGGAGGGCTGAAGCAAAGCAGGTCTAGCAGCTTCAACTCAATCTCTTGAGTGTATCCAACCATCTCAACCAACAGTGGTATCAGAGCAAACAAGGTAACAATGGGAGATGGTTTTCCTTCATTCATTGACAAATTGGACAGGAACAATTACCAAGCTTGGTCTCTAAGGATGAAGACCTATCTACAAGGAAGAAGCTTGTTTGGATTCATATCAGGGGATGAGGAATTGCCCTCATTCAAAGCTAGAGGACTACCCACCAAGGATGAACAAGAGAGGCTCAACCAATGGTGTGCAAAGGATGCTTTGGCAAGGTCTTATCTTCTTAACTCTATATCTGATTTCCTTTTACCTCATATAAGGAACTGTAAGACTTCCCAAGAGACTTGGGAAACCTTGTCAACATATTTTTCTTCCAACACAAGGGCCAGGAAGAATCAATTGTGGATTGAATTCACAACCCTTAGGAAGCAACCAAAACAATCAGTCTTAGAGTATGTGACCAAGATTAAAGATGTGGCAGACCAATTAGCAAGTATTGGAGAGGAGATTGAAGAGGAGCAAATAGTCAGGCAAGTAACAAATGGACTCAAGGCAGATGATAAGTGGGAAAGCTTCACCACTGCAATGGACCTCTACATGGACATGCATACCCCAGATCTCACAACACTCATGGGCCAACTATTCACACATGAAGCAAAGTTTACAAAGGCAGGAGATCAATCAAAAGGTAACAACCCCTCTGCTCTATATACTGATAAGAAGGTTAAAGATAAAGGTAAAAGATAAAGGTAAAAGATAAAGGTAAAAGTAAGAAGGTTGATGAAGAAGGTTCTACCTCCCAAGCAAACTATGCAGGGAGAGGTAGATCCTCAAGAGGAAGAGGCAGAGGAGGTAAGTTAGGTAGGGGGAGACCCTACAACTCATTACCATGCAACATTTGTGGATTGTCCAATCATACCACAGATGAATGCTACAAGAACTACAAGAATCAGAGAGGAAGAGGCTATCAAAGAGGTGGATACTCTCAAGGGAGAGGCAGATTCAACCAACACCAAGGCTACAATGGATACAACAATCAGTACAACAACAATTACAACCACAACCACAACCACAATGGTAATTACCAAGGTGGATTCAAAAATAGAAGGGACTACAACAACTATACAGAGGAGCAAGATGACTCCCTACTGATCATGAATATGACCTCCAAGGCAGGTACAAATGATGATCATTTATTTTATATTGACTCAGGATGTTCTAACCATGTAGCTGGCAATGTGGCACTACTCTCTAATTTGGAAGAACCCAAGGGCAAACATCAGGTACAGACAGGTGATGATACTAAACACTCTGTTGTAAAGATTGGAAATGTGAAGACATGTGATGGTAACCAGAACCTATTGAGCAGGGTACTCTATGTACCAACCATCACCAAGAATCTAATGAGTGTTGGTCAGATTGTGGAGAAAGGGTTGCAGGTCAGGTTCACTCAACATGGAGCATATGTGGAGGACCCAAGACATGGATTCAGAAGGATAGCCAAGGGAGAGAAATCAAGTAGATTGTTTACTTTTGAGCTAGAAGACACCAAGAACATTGCTTTATATAATTACAAGGATCAAACACTTTCAGAGTTAGAAATATGGCACAAGAGGTTAGGTCACATAGGTGAAAGAACCCTAAAGCAAATGTGCAGGGATCAATGTGTGCTTGGGATACCTAATGTGTCCAAGCAACACATGATTTATAAGTGTGGAGCATGTCAATTTGATAAGTCTCACAGGTTGCCCTATTCAAGGAAAGGTTTCATGCATGAAGACTACCTAGACGTGGTACACACAGATGTTTGGGGACCTAGCAAGGATCCTTCCATTTCAGGATCAAGGTACTATGTGTCCTTCATTGATGATTATAGCAGGTGGACTATCTTATACTTTATGAAACATAAAGATGAAGTGTTTAATTGTTTCAAGAGGTATCTTGCACTTGTTGAAAACCAAACAGGAAGAAGCTTGAAAAGATTAAGGTCAGATGGTGGAGGAGAGTATTTCTCCAATGAGTTTGAAGATTTCTTGCAGGAAAGAGGCATCAAGAGGGAGATAATCACAAGGTACTCACCTGAACAAAATGGGGTAGTTGAAAGAAGAAATAGACTCATAGTAGAAACAGCTAGGTCTATGCTTAATGAAAAGAAGTTGCCAAATTATCTTTGGGCAGAAGGTGTATCCACTGCCACCTATCTCATAAATAGATTGCCATCCAAATCACTTGATGGCATGACACCATATGAAGCTTGGCATGGTAAGAGACCTTCTCTGGATCATTGCAAAATCTTTGGTTGTGTAGCATATGTGCATATTCCTTCACAGGTAAGGGGAAAGCTAGACCCCAAGGCTGAAAAATGTATCTTCATTGGTTATGATTTGAACCAAAAGGGATATAGATTCTACAACCCAACAAACAAAGGCTTCAAGGTAAGCAGAGATGTCATCTTTGATGAGAATGACTCATGGTATGAGAATGAATGCAGGAAGGTTAGTCTACCCTATGACTTGCAAGAAGAATTCCCAAAGCTAATCAAAGAGGAACCAAGCAATGGAGAAGATTCAAACTCAGAGGATGATGACACTATCAATCTTGAGGAGTTCAAAGCATGGAAGTCAAAAGGGAAGATGAAGATGAAGCAACTAGAGGATATTCCAGAATCCTCAAATCAATCTGTTAGAAGATCTCAGAGAGAAAGCAAAAGACCAATCAGATTTGGGTATGACACATCACTTGTAACTAAACATTCTGTATATCTTGCAAAGGATTTGTTGAATGAAGAACCAGGTACCTATGAAGAAGCAATCACCAAACCAGAACGGAAAGGAGCTATGGATGAAGAAATGGAAGCTCTCAAGGAGAGTGATACTTGGGATTTGGTACCCAAGGAAGACTCTATGAAGGTGATAGTATCCAGATGTATCTACAAGCTAAAGAGGAATTCTGATGGAACAATAAACAGGTACAAAGCTAGGTTGGTTGCAAAGGGTTTTGCACAAACCCAAGGCATTGATTATGAGGAGACATTTTCTCCTGTGGCTAAGATGCCAACTATCAGAATATTGGTGAGTGTAGCTGCATCCAAGAATTGGAACATGTACCAATTAGATGTCAAGAATGCTTTCTTGAATGGATGGATATCTGAAGAAGTCTACATGTCACAACCACCTGGCTATGAAGATTCCAAGAAGGTAAACTATGTTTGTAAATTGAAGAAGGCTCTATATGGATTGAAACAGGCACCTAGAGCATGGAATTACAGGTTGACAACCTATCTCCAAGACCAAGGATTTGTGATGAGTAAAGCAGACACTTCTCTATTTATAAAGAGAAGTAGCACAGAGGTAATATACTTGTGTGTTTATGTTGTTGACATCATCATTACAGGTAATGATGTCAATGGGATTAGACACATCAAAGGACAGATGATGAAGGAATTCAAGATCAATGATCTTGGATTATTGAAGTACTTCTTAGGTCTTGAGTTAGTCTACACCAACTCAGGTATATATATCACTCAACAGAAGTATGTACAGGATATGGTCAAGAAGTTTGGCTTGCAGGATGCTAAAGTCTCAACTACTCCAATGGAGGTCAACCTAAAGCTAAGTGCTCATGAAGGGGATGAAATACAAGACATTACAGGATATCAAAGCATGGTAGGTAGTTTGAATTATGCTACCTTGACAAGAATTGACATAGCATATGGAGTTAGTGTGCTAAGCCAATTCATGCACAAACCAAGGGTACCTCACCTAGAGGCAGCAAAGAAAATCTTGAAGTACCTCAAAGGAACTCAAAGCCATGGTTTGTACTTTCCTTATACATCAGATATTGACATTAAAGTGTATTCAGATGCAGATTGGGCAGGATGCAAGGATGATAGGAGGAGCACATCAGGTTACATTTGTTTTGCAGGAGATAAACCTATTTCTTGGTCAGCCAAGAAGCAACCTACAGTGGCATTGTCATCCACTGAAGCAGAGTATAGAGGGCTTGCCAATGCCACTCAAGAAGCTATCTGGTTGAAGCTCTTGTATACAGAGTTAGGTCTATACACTAGACCTCCAATTATCTTTGGAGATAACACTAGCTCTCTTCACCTTGCAGCTAATCCAATATATCATGCTAGAACCAAACACATAGAGGTTCATTACCACTATGTGAGGGAGAAGTTACTAAGCAAAGAGATTCAATTGACATATGTGTCTACTAATATGCAATGTGCAGATTTACTTACTAAAGCATTGGATGGAAACAAGCTATGCAGATTCAAATCTATGATTGGATTGCAGGATGTGATTGAAGACTAAAGATGAAGACTTAAGCCAAAGTGCTTGGCTTGAGGGGGAGCTGTTGGTGCAAATCAAGCCTTCACCTTTGGCTTGGAACCCTTAAAGGGTATCACTATGTGTAGCAAGAACCATAGAAACACTTGCCTATGTGTTATTACATTTTACTCATTGTAAAAGTCTATATGACTTGACATTCACATGTAATCACTTACCTACTTGATTAGTCGTGGAATTTGGATGGTGTAAATGGAGAGAATATCTCGCTACTTTTAGAGGAGTGATTATAGGAGATTTGAATTTGAATCCAAATTCAAATCTCAACTCAACTTCTATAAAAGAAGTTCTTGAAAAGTCGTGTTTTTTGAGTTAGTTAGTTAGTCTCATTTGAGCTCACTCCCCGAGGCATTCCGCTACTGTAACTCTGTGTGTGTTAGTGCTACTTCATAGCCTACACCACAATACCTCATTTAGCTATGCTTGTCATGCTAATGAGATTGTACAACTACATCAATCAATAGAAGTATACACATTCATCATCTTTGTTGTCTCTGAGTCATCTACTCCAAGTCTGTCAACTTCAACAGGTCATATCTCAAGATCTACTTATCCAATTCAAGTGATTCAAAGCACATTGAATTCAGCTCAAAGTCTTCTACAAGCCTACCAATTTTGAAGTCATTTGGATCAGCAATCGTGGAGAAATCGCGCTCGAAGTGACCTCTGGTATTCTGCTGCAGTGTTCCTAAAAAGTCGGGGGTACATATAATTTTGCTAACCTTCTTTCTCAGAGTATAGTTTGTCATTTCTTCTCATTCCACTTCCAAATGGTAACTTGATAAGATAATCTAATATGTCCAGAAGGAATTTGATCAATTGTAAGTGTACTGGTCACACTGAGTGAAAGACTGAGCAGGTGTCACTACAAAAATAGCAAGTTTTCTTGATTTTTTGAAGTCTCAAGTTATCTGTTTTGATTTGATCATTACACATATCATTTGGAAAGTACATATATGCTTTCTTGGTATCATTTGGAAGCTAAGCAAGTGTACTAAGCATATCTAAAGCTAAGGAGGGCTGAAGCAAAGCAGGTCTAGCAGCTTCAACTCAATCTCTTGAGTGTATCCAACCATCTCAACCAACAGTGGTATCAGAGCAAACAAGGTAACAATGGGAGATGGTTTTCCTTCATTCATTGACAAATTGGACAGGAACAATTACCAAGCTTGGTCTCTAAGGATGAAGACCTATCTACAAGGAAGGAGCTTGTTTGGATTCATATCAGGGGATGAGGAATTGCCCTCATTCAAAGCTAGAGGACTACCCACCAAGGATGAACAAGAGAGGCTCAACCAATGGTGTGCAAAGGATGCTTTGGCAAGGTCTTATCTTCTTAACTCTATATCTGATTTCCTTTTACCTCATATAAGGAACTGTAAGACTTCCCAAGAGACTTGGGAAACCTTGTCAACATATTTTTCTTCCAACACAAGGGCCAGGAAGAATCAATTGTGGATTGAATTCACAACCCTTAGGAAGCAACCAAAACAATCAGTCTCAGAGTATGTGACCAAGATTAAAGATGTGGCAGACCAATTAGCAAGTATTGGAGAGGAGATTGAAGAGGAGCAAATAGTCAGGCAAGTAACAAATGGACTCAAGGCAGATGATAAGTGGGAAAGCTTCACCACTGCAATGGACCTCTACATGGACATGCATACCCCAGATCTCACAACACTCATGGGCCAACTATTCACACATGAAGCAAAGTTTACAAAGGCAGGAGATCAATCAAAAGGTAACAACCCCTCTGCTCTATATACTGATAAGAAGGTTAAAGATAAAGGTAAAAGATAAAGGTAAAAGATAAAGGTAAAAGTAAGAAGGTTGATGAAGAAGGTTCTACCTCCCAAGCAAACTATGCAGGGAGAGGTAGATCCTCAAGAGGAAGAGGCAGAGGAGGTAAGTTAGGTAGGGGGAGACCCTACAACTCATTACCATGCAACATTTGTGGATTGTCCAATCATACCACAGATGAATGCTACAAGAACTACAAGAATCAGAGAGGAAGAGGCTATCAAAGAGGTGGATACTCTCAAGGGAGAGGCAGATTCAACCAACACCAAGGCCACAATGGATACAACAATCAGTACAACAACAATTACAACCACAACCACAACCACAATGGTAATTACCAAGGTGGATTCAAAAATAGAAGGGACTACAACAACTATACAGAGGAGCAAGATGACTCCCTACTGATCATGAATATGACCTCCAAGGCAGGTACAAATGATGATCATTTATTTTATATTGACTCAGGATGTTCTAACCATGTAGCTGGCAATGTGGCACTACTCTCTAATTTGGAAGAACCCAAGGGCAAACATCAGGTACAGACAGGTGATGATACTAAACACTCTGTTGTAAAGATTGGAAATGTGAAGACATGTGATGGTAACCAGAACCTATTGAGCAGGGTACTCTATGTACCAACCATCACCAAGAATCTAATGAGTGTTGGTCAGATTGTGGAGAAAGGGTTGCAGGTCAGGTTCACTCAACATGGAGCATATGTGGAGGACCCAAGACATGGATTCAGAAGGATAGCCAAGGGAGAGAAATCAAGTAGATTGTTTACTTTTGAGCTAGAAGACACCAAGAACATTGCTTTATATAATTACAAGGATCAAACACTTTCAGAGTTAGAAATATGGCACAAGAGGTTAGGTCACATAGGTGAAAGAACCCTAAAGCAAATGTGCAGGGATCAATGTGTGCTTGGGATACCTAATGTGTCCAAGCAACACATGATTTATAAGTGTGGAGCATGTCAGTTTGATAAGTCTCACAGGTTGCCCTATTCAAGGAAAGGTTTCATGCATGAAGACTACCTAGACTTGGTACACACAGATGTTTGGGGACCTAGCAAGGATCCTTCCATTTCAGGATCAAGGTACTATGTGTCCTTCATTGATGATTATAGCAGGTGGACTATCTTATACTTTATGAAACATAAAGATGAAGTGTTTAATTGTTTCAAGAGGTATCTTGCACTTGTTGAAAACCAAACAGGAAGAAGCTTGAAAAGATTAAGGTCAGATGGTGGAGGAGAGTATTTCTCCAATGAGTTTGAAGATTTCTTGCAGGAAAGAGGCATCAAGAGGGAGATAATCACAAGGTACTCACCTGAACAAAATGGGGTAGTTGAAAGAAGAAATAGACTCATAGTAGAAACAGCTAGGTCTATGCTTAATGAAAAGAAGTTGCCAAATTATCTTTGGGCAGAAGGTGTATCCACTGCCACCTATCTCATAAATAGATTGCCATCCAAATCACTTGATGGCATGACACCATATGAAGCTTGGCATGGTAAGAGACCTTCTCTGGATCATTGCAAAATCTTTGGTTGTGTAGCATATGTGCATATTCCTTCACAGGTAAGGGGAAAGCTAGACCCCAAGGCTGAAAAATGTATCTTCATTGGTTATGATTTGAACCAAAAGGGATATAGATTCTACAACCCAACAAACAAAGGCTTCAAGGTAAGCAGAGATGTCATCTTTGATGAGAATGACTCATGGTATGAGAATGAATGCAGGAAGGTTAGTCTACCCTATGACTTGCAAGAAGAATTCCCAAAGCTAATCAAAGAGGAACCAAGCAATGGAGAAGATTCAAACTCAGAGGATGATGACACTATCAATCTTGAGGAGTTCAAAGCATGGAAGTCAAAAGGGAAGATGAAGATGAAGCAACTAGAGGATATTCCAGAATCCTCAAATCAATCTGTTAGAAGATCTCAGAGAGAAAGCAAAAGACCAATCAGATTTGGGTATGACACATCACTTGTAACTAAACATTCTGTATATCTTGCAAAGGATTTGTTGAATGAAGAACCAGGTACCTATGAAGAAGCAATCACCAAACCAGAATGGAAAGGAGCTATGGATGAAGAAATGGAAGCTCTCAAGGAGAGTGATACTTGGGATTTGGTACCCAAGAAAGACTCTATGAAGGTGATAGGATCCAGATGGATCTACAAGCTAAAGAGGAATTCTGATGGAACAATAAACAGGTACAAAGCTAGGTTGGTTGCAAAGGGTTTTGCACAAACCCAAGGCATTGATTATGAGGAGACATTTTCTCCTGTGGCTAAGATGCCAACTATCAGAATATTGGTGAGTGTAGCTGCATCCAAGAATTGGAACATGTACCAATTAGATGTCAAGAATGCTTTCTTGAATGGATGGATATCTGAAGAAGTCTACATGTCACAACCACCTGGCTATGAAGATTCCAAGAAGGTAAACTATGTTTGTAAATTGAAGAAGGCTCTATATGGATTGAAACAGGCACCTAGAGCATGGAATTACAGGTTGACAACCTATCTCCAAGACCAAGGATTTGTGATGAGTAAAGCAGACACTTCTCTATTTATAAAGAGAAGTAGCACAGAGGTAATATACTTGTGTGTTTATGTTGTTGACATCATCATTACAGGTAATGATGTCAATGGGATTAGACACATCAAAGGACAGATGATGAAGGAATTCAAGATCAATGATCTTGGATTATTGAAGTACTTCTTAGGTCTTGAGTTAGTCTACACCAACTCAGGTATATATATCACTCAACAGAAGTATGTACAGGATATGGTCAAGAAGTTTGGCTTGCAGGATGCTAAAGTCTCAACTACTCCAATGGAGGTCAACCTAAAGCTAAGTGCTCATGAAGGGGATGAAATACAAGACATTACAGGATATCAAAGCATGGTAGGTAGTTTGAATTATGCTACCTTGACAAGAATTGACATAGCATATGGAGTTAGTGTGCTAAGCCAATTCATGCACAAACCAAGGGTACCTCACCTAGAGGCAGCAAAGAAAATCTTGAAGTACCTCAAAGGAACTCAAAGCCATGGTTTGTACTTTCCTTATACATCAGATATTGACATTAAAGTGTATTCAGATGCAGATTGGGCAGGATGCAAGGATGATAGGAGGAGCACATCAGGTTACATTTGTTTTGCAGGAGATAAACCTATTTCTTGGTCAGCCAAGAAGTAACCTACAGTGGCATTGTCATCCACTGAAGCAGAGTATAGAGGGCTTGCCAATGCCACTCAAGAAGCTATCTGGTTGAAGCTCTTGTATACAGAGTTAGGTCTATACACTAGACCTCCAATTATCTTTGGAGATAACACTAGCTCTCTTCACCTTGCAGCTAATCCAATATATCATGCTAGAACCAAACACATAGAGGTTCATTACCACTATGTGAGGGAGAAGTTACTAAGCAAAGAGATTCAATTGACATATGTGTCTACTAATATGCAATGTGCAGATTTACTTACTAAAGCATTGGATGGAAACAAGCTATGCAGATTCAAATCTATGATTGGATTGCAGGATGTGATTGAAGACTAAAGATGAAGACTTAAGCCAAAGTGCTTGGCTTGAGGGGGAGCTGTTGGTGCAAATCAAGCCTTCACCTTTGGCTTGGAACCCTTAAAGGGTATCACTATGTGTAGCAAGAACCATAGAAACACTTGCCTATGTGTTATTACATTTTACTCATTGTAAAAGTCTATATGACTTGACATTCACATGTAATCACTTACCTACTTGATTAGTCGTGGAATTTGGATGGTGTAAATGGAGAGAATATCTCGCTACTTTTAGAGGAGTGATTATAGGAGATTTGAATTTGAATCCAAATTCAAATCTCAACTCAACTTCTATAAAAGAAGTTCTTGAAAAGTCATGTTTTTTGAGTTAGTTAGTTAGTCTCATTTGAGCTCACTCCCCGAGGCATTCCACTACTGTAACTCTGTGTGTGTTAGTGCTACTTCATAGCCTACACCACAATACCTCATTTAGCTATGCTTGTCATGCTAATGAGATTGTACAACTACATCAATCAATAGAAGTATACACATTCATCATCTTTGTTGTCTCTGAGTCATCTACTCCAAGTCTGTCAACTTCAACAGGTCATATCTCAGGATCTACTTATCCAAATCAAGTCATTCAAAGCACATTGAATTCAGCTCAAAGTCTTCTACAAGCCTACCAATTTTGAAGTCATTTGGATCTGCAATCGTGGAGAAATCGCGCTCGAAGTGACCTCTGGTATTCTGCTGCAGTGTTCCTAAAAAGTCGGGGGTACATATAATTTTGCTAACCTTCTTTCTCAGAGTATAGTTTGTCATTTCTTCTCATTCCACTTCCAAATGGTAACTTGATAAGATAATCTAATATGTCCAGAAGGAATTTGATCAATTGTAAGTGTACTGGTCACACTGAGTGAAAGACTGAGCAGGTGTCACTACAAAAATAGCAAGTTTTCTTGATTTTTTGAAGTCTCAAGTTATCTGTTTTGATTTGATCATTACACATATCATTTGGAAAGTACATATATGCTTTCTTGGTATCATTTGGAAGCTAAGCAAGTGTACTAAGCATATCTAAAGCTAAGGAGGGCTGAAGCAAAGCAGGTCTAGCAGCTTCAACTCAATCTCTTGAGTGTATCCAACCATCTCAACCAACAGTGGTATCAGAGCAAACAAGGTAACAATGGGAGATGATTTTCCTTCATTCATTGACAAATTGGACAGGAACAATTACCAAGCTTGGTCTCTAAGGATGAAGACCTATCTACAAGGAAGGAGCTTGTTTGGATTCATATCAGGGGATGAGGAATTGCCCTCATTCAAAGCTAGAGGACTACCCACCAAGGATGAACAAGAGAGGCTCAACCAATGGTGTGCAAAGGATGCTTTGGCAAGGTCTTATCTTCTTAACTCTATATCTGATTTCCTTTTACCTCATATAAGGAACTGTAAGACTTCCCAAGAGACTTGGGAAACCTTGTCAACATATTTTTCTTCCAACACAAGGGCCAGGAAGAATCAATTGTGGATTGAATTCACAACCCTTAGGAAGCAACCAAAACAATCAGTGTCAGAGTATGTGACCAAGATTAAAGATGTGGCAGACCAATTAGCAAGTATTGGAGAGGAGATTGAAGAGGAGCAAATAGTCAGGCAAGTAACAAATGGACTCAAGGCAGATGATAAGTGGGAAAGCTTCACCACTGCAATGGACCTCTACATGGACATGCATACCCCAGATCTCACAACACTCATGGGCCAACTATTCACACATGAAGCAAAGTTTACAAAGGCAGGAGATCAATCAAAAGGTAACAACCCCTCTGCTCTATATACTGATAAGAAGGTTAAAGATAAAGGTAAAAGATAAAGGTAAAAGATAAAGGTAAAAGTAAGAAGGTTGATGAAGAAGGTTCTACCTCCCAAGCAAACTATGCAGGGAGAGGTAGATCCTCAAGAGGAAGAGGCAGAGGAGGTAAGTTAGGTAGGGGGAGACCCTACAACTCATTACCATGCAACATTTGTGGATTGTCCAATCATACCACAGATGAATGCTACAAGAACTACAAGAATCAGAGAGGAAGAGGCTATCAAAGAGGTGGATACTCTCAAGGGAGAGGCAGATTCAACCAACACCAAGGCTACAATGGATACAACAATCAGTACAACAACAATTACAACCACAACCACAACCACAATGGTAATTACCAAGGTGGATTCAAAAATAGAAGGGACTACAACAACTATACAGAGGAGCAAGATGACTCCCTACTGATCATGAATATGACCTCCAAGGCAGGTACAAATGATGATCATTTATTTTATATTGACTCAGGATGTTCTAACCATGTAGCTGGCAATGTGGCACTACTCTCTAATTTGGAAGAACCCAAGGGCAAACATCAGGTACAGACAGGTGATGATACTAAACACTCTGTTGTAAAGATTGGAAATGTGAAGACATGTGATGGTAACCAGAACCTATTGAGCAGGGTACTCTATGTACCAACCATCACCAAGAATCTAATGAGTGTTGGTCAGATTGTGGAGAAAGGGTTGCAGGTCAGGTTCACTCAACATGGAGCATATGTGGAGGACCCAAGACATGGATTCAGAAGGATAGCCAAGGGAGAGAAATCAAGTAGATTGTTTACTTTTGAGCTAGAAGACACCAAGAACATTGCTTTATATAATTACAAGGATCAAACACTTTCAGAGTTAGAAATATGGCACAAGAGGTTAGGTCACATAGGTGAAAGAACCCTAAAGCAAATGTGCAGGGATCAATGTGTGCTTGGGATACCTAATGTGTCCAAGCAACACATGATTTATAAGTGTGGAGCATGTCAGTTTGATAAGTCTCACAGGTTGCCCTATTCAAGGAAAGGTTTCATGCATGAAGACTACCTAGACTTGGTACACACAGATGTTTGGGGACCTAGCAAGGATCCTTCCATTTCAGGATCAAGGTACTATGTGTCCTTCATTGATGATTATAGCAGGTGGACTATCTTATACTTTATGAAACATAAAGATGAAGTGTTTAATTGTTTCAAGAGGTATCTTGCACTTGTTGAAAACCAAACAGGAAGAAGCTTGAAAAGATTAAGGTCAGATGGTGGAGGAGAGTATTTCTCCAATGAGTTTGAAGATTTCTTGCAGGAAAGAGGCATCAAGAGGGAGATAATCACAAGGTACTCACCTGAACAAAATGGGGTAGTTGAAAGAAGAAATAGACTCATGGTAGAAACAGCTAGGTCTATGCTTAATGAAAAGAAGTTGCCAAATTATCTTTGGGCAGAAGGTGTATCCACTGCCACCTATCTCATAAATAGATTGCCATCCAAATCACTTGATGGCATGACACCATATGAAGCTTGGCATGGTAAGAGACCTTCTCTGGATCATTGCAAAATCTTTGGTTGTGTAGCATATGTGCATATTCCTTCACAGGTAAGGGGAAAGCTAGACCCCAAGGCTGAAAAATGTATCTTCATTGGTTATGATTTGAACCAAAAGGGATATAGATTCTACAACCCAACAAACAAAGGCTTCAAGGTAAGCAGAGATGTCATCTTTGATGAGAATGACTCATGGTATGAGAATGAATGCAGGAAGGTTAGTCTACCCTATGACTTGCAAGAAGAATTCCCAAAGCTAATCAAAGAGGAACCAAGCAATGGAGAAGATTCAAACTCAGAGGATGATGACACTATCAATCTTGAGGAGTTCAAAGCATGGAAGTCAAAAGGGAAGATGAAGATGAAGCAACTAGAGGATATTCCAGAATCCTCAAATCAATCTGTTAGAAGATCTCAGAGAGAAAGCAAAAGACCAATCAGATTTGGGTATGACACATCACTTGTAACTAAACATTCTCTATATCTTGCAAAGGATTTGTTGAATGAAGAACCAGGTACCTATGAAGAAGCAATCACCAAACCAGAATGGAAAGGAGCTATGGATGAAGAAATGGAAGCTCTCAAGGAGAGTGATACTTGGGATTTGGTACCCAAGAAAGACTCTATGAAGGTGATAGGATCCAGATGGATCTACAAGCTAAAGAGGAATTCTGATGGAACAATAAACAGGTACAAAGCTAGGTTGGTTGCAAAGGGTTTTGCACAAACCCAAGGCATTGATTATGAGGAGACATTTTCTCCTGTGGCTAAGATGCCAACTATCAGAATATTGGTGAGTGTAGCTGCATCCAAGAATTGGAACATGTACCAATTAGATGTCAAGAATGCTTTCTTGAATGGATGGATATCTGACTACATGTCACAACCACCTGGCTATGAAGATTCCAAGAAGGTAAACTATGTTTGTAAATTGAAGAAGGCTCTATATGGATTGAAACAGGCACCTAGAGCATGGAATTACAGGTTGACAACCTATCTCCAAGACCAAGGATTTGTGATGAGTAAAGCAGACACTTCTCTATTTATAAAGAGAAGTAGCACAGAGGTAATATACTTGTGTGTTTATGTTGTTGACATCATCATTATAGGTAATGATGTCAATGGGATTAGACACATCAAAGGACAGATGATGAAGGAATTCAAGATCAATGATCTTGGATTATTGAAGTACTTCTTAGGTCTTGAGTTAGTCTACACCAACTCAGGTATATATATCACTCAACAGAAGTATGTACAGGATATGGTCAAGAAGTTTGGCTTGCAGGATGCTAAAGTCTCAACTACTCCAATGGAGGTCAACCTAAAGCTAAGTGCTCATGAAGGGGATGAAATACAAGACATTACAGGATATCAAAGCATGGTAGGTAGTTTGAATTATGCTACCTTGACAAGAATTGACATAGCATATGGAGTTAGTGTGCTAAGCCAATTCATGCACAAACCAAGGGTACCTCACCTAGAGGCAGCAAAGAAAATCTTGAAGTACCTCAAAGGAACTCAAAGCCATGGTTTGTACTTTCCTTATACATCAGATATTGACATTAAAGTGTATTCAGATGCAGATTGGGCAGGATGCAAGGATGATAGGAGGAGCACATCAGGTTACATTTGTTTTGCAGGAGATAAACCTATTTCTTGGTCAGCCAAGAAGCAACCTACAGTGGCATTGTCATCCACTGAAGCAGAGTATAGAGGGCTTGCCAATGCCACTCAAGAAGCTATCTGGTTGAAGCTCTTGTATACAGAGTTAGGTCTATACACTAGACCTCCAATTATCTTTGGAGATAACACTAGCTCTCTTCACCTTGCAGCTAATCCAATATATCATGCTAGAACCAAACACATAGAGGTTCATTACCACTATGTGAGGGAGAAGTTACTAAGCAAAGAGATTCAATTGACATATGTGTCTACTAATATGCAATGTGCAGATTTACTTACTAAAGCATTGGATGGAAACAAGCTATGCAGATTCAAATCTATGATTGGATTGCAGGATGTGATTGAAGACTAAAGATGAAGACTTAAGCCAAAGTGCTTGGCTTGAGGGGGAGCTGTTGGTGCAAATCAAGCCTTCACCTTTGGCTTGGAACCCTTAAAGGGTATCACTATGTGTAGCAAGAACCATAGAAACACTTGCCTATGTGTTATTACATTTTACTCATTGTAAAAGTCTATATGACTTGACATTCACATGTAATCACTTACCTACTTGATTAGTCGTGGAATTTGGATGGTGTAAATGGAGAGAATATCTCGCTACTTTTAGAGGAGTGATTATAGGAGATTTGAATTTGAATCCAAATTCAAATCTCAACTCAACTTCTATAAAAGAAGTTCTTGAAAAGTCGTGTTTTTTGAGTTAGTTAGTTAGTCTCATTTGAGCTCACTCCCCGAGGCATTCCGCTACTGTAACTCTGTGTGTGTTAGTGCTACTTCATAGCCTACACCACAATACCTCATTTAGCTATGCTTGTCATGCTAATGAGATTGTACAACTACATCAATCAATAGAAGTATACACATTCATCATCTTTGTTGTCTCTGAGTCATCTACTCCAAGTCTGTCAACTTCAACAGGTCATATCTCAGGATCTACTTATCCAAATCAAGTGATTCAAAACACATTGAATTCAGCTCAAAGTCTTCTACAAGCCTACCAATTTTGAAGTCATTTGGATCAGCAATCGTGGAGAAATCGCGCTCGAAGTGACCTCTGGTATTCTGCTGCAGTGTTCCTAAAAAGTCGGGGGTACATATAATTTTGCTAACCTTCTTTCTCAGAGTATAGTTTGTTATTTCTTCTCATTTCACTT
The DNA here is from genome assembly GCA_020310875.1 of Ceratopteris richardii. Classification (NCBI taxonomy): domain Eukaryota; kingdom Viridiplantae; phylum Streptophyta; class Polypodiopsida; order Polypodiales; family Pteridaceae; genus Ceratopteris; species Ceratopteris richardii. The sequence goes on from CM035429.1 coordinate 95,147,426, forward strand.
CCAAATGGTAACTTGATAAGATAATCTAATATGTCCAGAAGGAATTTGATCAATTGTAAGTGTACTGGTCACACTGAGTGAAAGACTGAGCAGGTGTCACTAAAAAAATAGCAAGTTTTCTTGATTTTTTGAAGTCTCAAGTTATCTGTTTTGATTTGATCATTACACATATCATTTGGAAAGTACATATATGCTTTCTTGGTATCATTTGGAAGCTAAGCAAGTGTACTAAGCATATCTAAAGCTAAGGAGGGCTGAAGCAAAGCAGGTCTAGCAGCTTCAACTCAATCTCTTGAGTGTATCCAACCATCTCAACCAACAGTGGTATCAGAGCAAACAAGGTAACAATGGGAGATGGTTTTCCTTCATTCATTGACAAATTGGACAGGAACAATTACCAAGCTTGGTCTCTAAGGATGAAGACCTATCTACAAGGAAGAAGCTTGTTTGGATTCATATCAGGGGATGAGGAATTGCCCTCATTCAAAGCTAGAGGACTACCCACCAAGGATGAACAAGAGAGGCTCAACCAATGGTGTGCAAAGGATGCTTTGGCAAGGTCTTATCTTCTTAACTCTATATCTGATTTCCTTTTACCTCATATAAGGAACTGTAAGACTTCCCAAGAGACTTGGGAAACCTTGTCAACATATTTTTCTTCCAACACAAGGGCCAGGAAGAATCAATTGTGGATTGAATTCACAACCCTTAGGAAGCAACCAAAACAATCAGTCTCAGAGTATGTGACCAAGATTAAAGATGTGGCAGACCAATTAGCAAGTATTGGAGAGGAGATTGAAGAGGAGCAAATAGTCAGGCAAGTAACAAATGGACTCAAGGCAGATGATAAGTGGGAAAGCTTCACCACTGCAATGGACCTCTACATGGACATGCATACCCCAGATCTCACAACACTCATGGGCCAACTATTCACACATGAAGCAAAGTTTACAAAGGTAGGAGATCAATCAAAAGGTAACAACCCCTCTGCTCTATATACTGATAAGAAGGTTAAAGATAAAGGTAAAAGATAAAGGTAAAAGATAAAGGTAAAAGTAAGAAGGTTGATGAAGAAGGTTCTACCTCCCAAGCAAACTATGCAGGGAGAGGTAGATCCTCAAGAGGAAGAGGCAGAGGAGGTAAGTTAGGTAGGGGGAGACCCTACAACTCATTACCATGCAACATTTGTGGATTGTCCAATCATACCACAGATGAATGCTACAAGAACTACAAGAATCAGAGAGGAAGAGGCTATCAAAGAGGTGGATACTCTCAAGGGAGAGGCAGATTCAACCAACACCAAGGCTACAATGGATACAACAATCAGTACAACAACAATTACAACCACAACCACAACCACAATGGTAATTACCAAGGTGGATTCAAAAATAGAAGGGACTACAACAACTATACAGAGGAGCAAGATGACTCCCTACTGATCATGAATATGACCTCCAAGGCAGGTACAAATGATGATCATTTATTTTATATTGACTCAGGATGTTCTAACCATGTAGCTGGCAATGTGGCACTACTCTCTAATTTGGAAGAACCCAAGGGCAAACATCAGGTACAGACAGGTGATGATACTAAACACTCTGTTGTAAAGATTGGAAATGTGAAGACATGTGATGGTAACCAGAACCTATTGAGCAGGGTACTCTATGTACCAACCATCACCAAGAATCTAATGAGTGTTGGTCAGATTGTGGAGAAAGGGTTGCAGGTCAGGTTCACTCAACATGGAGCATATGTGGAGGACCCAAGACATGGATTCAGAAGGATAGCCAAGGGAGAGAAATCAAGTAGATTGTTTACTTTTGAGCTATGAGACACCAAGAACATTGCTTTATATAATTACAAGGATCAAACACTTTCAGAGTTAGAAATATGGCACAAGAGGTTAGGTCACATAGGTGAAAGAACCCTAAAGCAAATGTGCAGGGATCAATGTGTGCTTGGGATACCTAATGTGTCCAAGCAACACATGATTTATAAGTGTGGAGCATGTCAGTTTGATAAGTCTCACAGGTTGCCCTATTCAAGGAAAGGTTTCATGCATGAAGACTACCTAGACTTGGTACACACAGATGTTTGGGGACCTAGCAAGGATCCTTCCATTTCAGGATCAAGGTACTATGTGTCCTTCATTGATGATTATAGCAGGTGGACTATCTTATACTTTATGAAACATAAAGATGAAGTGTTTAATTGTTTCAAGAGGTATCTTGCACTTGTTGAAAACCAAACAGGAAGAAGCTTGAAAAGATTAAGGTCAGATGGTGGAGGAGAGTATTTCTCCAATGAGTTTGAAGATTTCTTGCAGGAAAGAGGCATCAAGAGGGAGATAATCACAAGGTACTCACCTGAACAAAATGGGGTAGTTGAAAGAAGAAATAGACTCATAGTAGAAACAGCTAGGTCTATGCTTAATGAAAAGAAGTTGCCAAATTATCTTTGGGCAGAAGGTGTATCCACTGCCACCTATCTCATAAATAGATTGCCATCCAAATCACTTGATGGCATGACACCATATGAAGCTTGGCATGGTAAGAGACCTTCTCTGGATCATTGCAAAATCTTTGGTTGTGTAGCATATGTGCATATTCCTTCACAGGTAAGGGGAAAGCTAGACCCCAAGGCTGAAAAATGTATCTTCATTGGTTATGATTTGAACCAAAAGGGATATAGATTCTACAACCCAACAAACAAAGGCTTCAAGGTAAGCAGAGATGTCATCTTTGATGAGAATGACTCATGGTATGAGAATGAATGCAGGAAGGTTAGTCTACCCTATGACTTGCAAGAAGAATTCCCAAAGCTAATCAAAGAGGAACCAAGCAATGGAGAAGATTCAAACTCAGAGGATGATGACACTATCAATCTTGAGGAGTTCAAAGCATGGAAGTCAAAAGGGAAGATGAAGATGAAGCAACTAGAGGATATTCCAGAATCCTCAAATCAATCTGTTAGAAGATCTCAGAGAGAAAGCAAAAGACCAATCAGATTTGGGTATGACACATCACTTGTAACTAAACATTCTCTATATCTTGCAAAGGATTTGTTGAATGAAGAACCAGGTACCTATGAAGAAGCAATCACCAAACCAGAATGGAAAGGAGCTATGGATGAAGAAATGGAAGCTCTCAAGGAGAGTGATACTTGGGATTTGGTACCCAAGAAAGACTCTATGAAGGTGATAGGATCCAGATGGATCTACAAGCTAAAGAGGAATTCTGATGGAACAATAAACAGGTACAAAGCTAGGTTGGTTGCAAAGGGTTTTGCACAAACCCAAGGCATTGATTATGAGGAGACATTTTCTCCTGTGGCTAAGATGCCAACTATCAGAATATTGGTGAGTGTAGCTGCATCCAAGAATTGGAACATGTACCAATTAGATGTCAAGAATGCTTTCTTGAATGGATGGATATCTGACTACATGTCACAACCACCTGGCTATGAAGATTCCAAGAAGGTAAACTATGTTTGTAAATTGAAGAAGGCCCTATATGGATTGAAACAGGCACCTAGAGCATGGAATTACAGGTTGACAACCTATCTCCAAGACCAAGGATTTGTGATGAGTAAAGCAGACACTTCTCTATTTATAAAGAGAAGTATCACAGAGGTAATATACTTGTGTGTTTATGTTGATGACATCATCATTACAGGTAATGATGTCAATGGGATTAGACACATCAAAGGACAGATGATGAAGGAATTCAAGATCAATGATCTTGGATTATTGAAGTACTTCTTAGGTCTTGAGTTAGTCTACACCAACTCAGGTATATATATCACTCAACAGAAGTATGTACAGGATATGGTCAAGAAGTTTGGCTTGCAGGATGCTAAAGTCTCAACTACTCCAATGGAGGTCAACCTAAAGCTAAGTGCTCATGAAGGGGATGAAATACAAGACATTACAGGATATCAAAGCATGGTAGGTAGTTTGAATTATGCTACCTTGACAAGAATTGACATAGCATATGGAGTTAGTGTGCTAAGCCAATTCATGCACAAACCAAGGGTACCTCACCTAGAGGCAGCAAAGAAAATCTTGAAGTACCTCAAAGGAACTCAAAGCCATGGTTTGTACTTTCCTTATACATCAGATATTGACATTAAAGTGTATTCAGATGCAGATTGGGCAGGATGCAAGGATGATAGGAGGAGCACATCAGGTTACATTTGTTTTGCAGGAGATAAACCTATTTCTTGGTCAGCCAAGAAGCAACCTACAGTGGCATTGTCATCCACTGAAGCAGAGTATAGAGGGCTTGCCAATGCCACTCAAGAAGCTATCTGGTTGAAGCTCTTGTATACAGAGTTAGGTCTATACACTAGACCTCCAATTATCTTTGGAGATAACACTAGCTCTCTTCACCTTGCAGCTAATCCAATATATCATGCTAGAACCAAACACATAGAGGTTCATTACCACTATGTGAGGGAGAAGTTACTAAGCAAAGAGATTCAATTGACATATGTGTCTACTAATATGCAATGTGCAGATTTACTTACTAAAGCATTGGATGGAAACAAGCTATGCAGATTCAAATCTATGATTGGATTGCAGGATGTGATTGAAGACTAAAGATGAAGACTTAAGCCAAAGTGCTTGGCTTGAGGGGGAGCTGTTGGTGCAAATCAAGCCTTCACCTTTGGCTTGGAACCCTTAAAGGGTATCACTATGTGTAGCAAGAACCATAGAAACACTTGCCTATGTGTTATTACATTTTACTCATTGTAAAAGTCTATATGACTTGACATTCACATGTAATCACTTACCTACTTGATTAGTCGTGGAATTTGGATGGTGTAAATGGAGAGAATATCTCCCTACTTTTAGAGGAGTGATTATAGGAGATTTGAATTTGAATCCAAATTCAAATCTCAACTCAACTTCTGTAAAAGAAGTTCTTGAAAAGTCGTGTTTTTTGAGTTAGTTAGTTAGTCTCATTTGAGCTCACTCCCCGAGGCATTCCACTACTGTAACTCTGTGTGTGTTAGTGCTACTTCATAGCCTACACCACAATACCTCATTTAGCTATGCTTGTCATTCTAATGAGATTGTACAACTACATCAATCAATAGAAGTATACACATTCATCATCTTTGTTGTCTCTGAGTCATCTACTCCAAGTCTATCAACTTCAACAGGTCATATCTCAGGATCTACTTATCCAAATCAAGTGATTCAAAGCACATTGAATTCAGCTCAAAGTCTTCTACAAGCCTACAAATGTTGAAGTCATTTGGATCAGCAATCGTGGAGAAATCGCGCTCGAAGTGACCTCTGGTATTCTGCTGCAGTGTTCCTAAAAAGTCGGGGGTACATATAATTTTGCTAAACTTCTTTCTCAGAGTATAGTTTGTCATTTCTTCTCATTCCACTTCCAAATGGTAGCTTGATAAGCTAATCTAATATGTCCAGAAGGAATTTGATCAATTGTAAGTGTACTGGTCACACTGAGTGAAAGACTGAGCAGGTGTCACTACAAAAATAGCAAGTTTTCTTGATTTTTTGAAGTCTCAAGTTATCTGTTTTGATTTGATCATTACACATATCATTTGCAAAGTACATATATGCTTTCTTGGTATCATTTGGAAGCTAAGCAAGTGTACTAAGCATATCTAAAGCTAAGGAGGGCTGAAGCAAAGCAGGTCTAGCAGCTTCAACTCAATCTCTTGAGTGTATCGAACCATCTCAACCAACATTCTCCCAGATAGTCAGAGTGCTTTGGTTGTTGCACGAAACCCAGTGTTTCATGCGCGGACCAAAAATATTGAGGTGCATTACCACTATGTGAGAGAGCACCTTCATGCAGGAGATATTGATTTGGTATATGTGCCTACACAAGATAATGTGGCAGACATATTCACCAAAGCTCTTCGATGAGAAAAGTTTGAAGCTTTTCGTAAAGCTTTAGGCTTATTACCTTGTGGGGGCTGATCTATCACTCCCTATATGTGTTCACATCATTCGCTCCAGGGGGGTTTGTTACACTTATGTGTTCCTTGAGTAGCTTTGATGTGAACCTTTTCCCTATACATGGGCACTTTTTACTCTAGTGCTGGCTAGAGGTTTTTTCCCCATGTTACCACATACTTGATACTCTCATATGTGGTAGTAATTTGTACTTAGGGATATCATTCAGCTCTTACTTCAGTTCAGTTCATCATCAATAGAGAGAGCTATTCCAGCCATCGTCTTCTCCATGTGTCTTATTGCGTTTGTGCTCTTTGTGTGTGCTTCTCGTGTGTCTCTCACACTTCTACACACACCCAACATTCTACAAGGTGGTGGTAACTATCTTTTGTGAGTTAACCTTATATTTTGTTTTTAGGGTTTCTCTACCCTAATCTCAAAATTAGGTTTGGTTGATTTATAATTTTGTTACACTGTTTTGTGAGAATAAGGTTAGCTTCATTGCTCATTCACTTCATACACTTAGATTATTTCAACATAATCTAATTTTTGTATCATCATCTTCTTGGATATTCTTCCATTAGTGAGTGCACCACTTTATATGGTTGAGTAGTACTCCATGTTGTAATTTGGACATCTATTTTTTAGTGACTAAGCATCTTGCCTACATTCCCTAATCTTGTCTCCAGATCTCTATCTTTCTCTATCTGACATATCATCTTGTCAATTAAGTGTGTATGCTCAAAAGTTTTTAGTTTGGAATAATCCTAGGGCCAGAATTGAGATTGAGGACAAGTTGGATGGATCTTCTAATTATCCCATGTGGAGTTTCATGATGATGAATATTTTAGTGACAAAGGATTCATGGAGTATCGTCAATGGATCCTTAACAAGACCCAGATGAGAAGGCAAAGAAGGAGCTACAACAACTTCAAGAGGTACTGTAATTAATATTATAGAACCAACTGGAGAAGAGGTAACCACTTCGACATCTAGAGTTGCAGGTAGGTCTTTACCTACAATTCCTCCTACTGAAGATTAGGCAAGATGGGATGCTATAGATGCTTTAGCACTCTCATTCATAGAAATGAGTGTTGAAAAGCATATTCTACCACATATCAGATCTTGCAGAAGTTCTAAATAAGCTTGGTTGAAGCTTGAGAATCTTTTTCAGAGTAGAAATCCTGCTAGGAAAGCTCACTTAAGGAGACAACTAGCAAATACAAGGATGAAAGCTGGTGAGTCAATTCAAACCCACATTACGAGACTCGTTGACTTGAGAGATCAACTTTAAATGTAGGAGTTGAGATATCAAATGAAGAAATGTTAAATGCACTGATTAATCACTTCCTATTTCATATCGATCTTTTATAACCACTCTTACCCTTACCACAAGAGATAGAGAGGTTACATTTGAAGAGCTAAGAGTTCTTGTTACTTCAATATGAAGATTAGTTAAAGGGAATGGAAGAGAATGAAGAAACACTTTCATCTTCATCAAAGGGTAAAAAGAAGAAGAAGGATAAAAAGGAAAAGAAATCCAAGAAGGAAAGTAGGTTCTTCTCACCTTCTGCTTCAGATTCACTATCTACTACATCTAAAGAGAAGTTTTCTAAGAAGAAGGAAGTAATATGTTTTTACCTAGACATTTAAAGGCAGCATGTTATAAAAGGATTGCAACAAAAAATAAAAAGACATCAGGTAATGTTGGAGAAGATGATAAAAAAGGGAAATCTCAAGGTGATTCTTATGCTTGTATCACCATTGAGGAAGTAGCTTTTGATAAGGCAGCTTTACAAGTTCTTTCAGCAAGTCCTTGGATATTTGACTCAGGTGCTACAAAGCATATGAGATGTTGGAGAGATGTGTTATCTTCTCTTTCCTATTCTTCAGGTAGAAGAGTTACTATTGCAAATGGCAATGATTTGGATGTTGTGGGAATAGGTACAGTAACCCTAAAGTCAAGAGAAGGTGGTAATTTTCAGATTTCAGATGTTCTATATATACATGAAATGAAGAAGAATCTGCTATCTATATCTGCAATTTTAGGTGGTGGTTTTAAAGTTGTATTTGAGAGAGATCTTTGTAAGATCTTATCACATAGAAGAAAAATGTATTATACAAGGTAAACATAGAGGAGGGATCTTTGTTTTGTCAAAAATTAGTCAGGCGTATGGGGTCAAATCTTCGTCATCGTTGGAAGATATGAAGCTATGCCAGGAAAGATTTGGACAAATTAGTTTTGGAGCTCTCAAAAGTATCAAAGATAGAGGTATGGTTGAGAGTTTACCCTCATTTAAGCTACCAGATGATTCACATATATGTGAAGGATGTCTTGAAAGTAAGATGCATAAACTACCTTTCAAGAAACATGGTGATATTGCAGCTACCAGGAAATTGTAGATTATTCATTCAGATGTGAATGGACCTATGAGAGGAGACTCTATTCAAGGCTTCATGTATTTTGTTCTATTTGTTGATGATTTTACGAGATACTCATGGATCTATGGTCTTAAGTTGAAGTCAGAAGTCTTTCCTATGTTCAAGAAATTTGTAGCTATGTTTGAAAATGAAAGTCAGGAAACTATCTAGATTCTCAAAAGTGATAGAGGTGGAGAATACTTCTCAAATGAGTTCCAAAAATTTCTTGATGAGTTCTAGACAGTTTACTATTGCTTATACTCCTCAACAGAATGGTATTGCAGAAAGAAAGAATAGAGTACTTGTTGAAATGATGAGGAGCATGATCGCATCGAAGAAGCCTTCACCAAAATTCTAGTTTGATGTGGTACATACAGCTAGCCACATTTTAAATAGGTCATTTACAAAAGCTTTAAAGGTAATCACACCTTATGAAGCTTATTATGGTAGAAAACCTAATGTGAGTTACTTCAGAGTGTTTGGATCACTTTCTTATGTACATGTTGAGAAAAAGGACCGAGGCAAACTAGATGTAAAAGCAAAGAAATTTGTTCTTATTGGATATCCTGTTGAGAGTAAGGGATACAAGTTTTATGTTCCAAAAACAGGTGAAGTTATTCTTTCACGTAATGCTTATATTGCTGAAAATAAGGTTTGTGATAAAGAAGCAGAAATTCTAGAGTTCATTAGTGAAAATGACTATGGATTTTTTAGAAAGATTCTAGATGTGCATGTTCAACCATATCAGGAGGGAGTTAAAATTCCTAGGATTCAAGAAAAAGTTGAAGAAAGAGAAATTTCACAACCCTCTATAGATTCAGTTCCACAAGAGACTTCAGTTCCAGAAATGGAAGAAGTTAGAGTTATAGAAAGTCCTAGTACCTCGGAAGGACAAGTTCCAGAACCTGAGAAAGCTAAAAGTTCAGAAAGGATTTCACCACTATTTAAGGATACACCTACGTGGTTATATCAGACTTGGAAAGATAGTGGTATAAAGACTTTTACTGGAAGAACAAGGAGTCAAACTAGACAACAACAACACGGAGATCATATAAGAACAATAAGTCAGACTAGACAGCAACAACAAAATGGCCATGTAAGTTTTGCTACAGACTTTGAGATTCATGATATTTTGGCACTTACGACAGTGGAAGATGAACCTACATGTGTTAAAGATGCACTTAACATTCCTATTTAGAGAACAGCTATGCAAGAAGAGATTGGTTCTATTCATAAGAATCAAACTTGGCAGCTATGTGAGTTACCAGAAGGACAAAAGGCTATAGGTGTAAAATGGATCTTCAAAATTAAAAGGAAAGCAGATGGTACTATTGATAGATACAAGGCCAGATTAGTTGTCAAGGATATGCACAACAAAAAGGTATTGATTATGATGAGACATTTGCTCCTATGTCTAGGATGATTGTTATTAGGTCAATACTTGCTCTAGCAGCACATTTTGGTTGGCATATGTATCAACTTGCCATGAAGACTGCTTTTCTTAATGGTGATTTACATGAGGATGTGTATATTTATTAAGAAGGTTTTGAAGAGAGAGGTAAAGAACATTTGGTATGTAAACTTATAAAAGCTTTGTATGGTTTAAAACAGGCACCTAGAGCGTGGTATGAAAAGATACATACATATCTTTTATCCATTGATTTCCGTAACTCAGATATAGCTCCAACTCTTTATGTCCCCAAATCCCACAAAGCAGGGGAAGCTGGATTGAATCCTAGGTTGCATTACAGAGAAGGTTAATCACCCTCTCGTCGCCCTCATGCGGGGCCCACTTGGGTTTGGGGGGTCCCGTGGGCACTAGTCCCCTTCTATTGTACCTTTGTTTCTTAATTTAATTCAAGTCCGGGAGAGTAGGCTATTGCCGAACTTCCTTTACATTAAAAAAAAAACTCTTTATGTCAAAGCGGAAACAAGTATGAGGATTATATCAATCATTTATGTGGATGATATTATAGTCACAGGTCCCAGAGATGAAGATTTGCAAATGTTCAAAGAACAATTGAAGCAAACATTTGATGTGAATGATTTAGGCATTTTGCATTATTATCTTGGGATTCAGTTTCTGTTTCAAGATGAGTGTATCTATATGACACTGCAAAAGTACATTGAGAAACTTTTGGAGAGGTTTTAGATGAGTGATTCGAAACCTATGCAAACACCTATGGATCGGAACATGTCTTTACAAATGGTAGTAGATGCAGATCCATTTGATGCTACTCTATATAGTCAAGCAGTTGGTTGCTTGATCTATCTTTGTAATACACGTCCTAATATACAGTTTGCAATTTCTCAAGTATCAAGGTTCATGCAGAATCTGATAGTGTTACATTGGAAAGCAGTAAAGCAGATCTTTCGATATGTGAAGGGAACTTCAAATCTTGCTATGGTATTTTTGAAATCTACACATTTGTTACTAAAAGGATTTTCAGATTACTCTCATAGAATTATGTGCAACTAGTAACTAAATCCATAACCAAGTGGCATTAGCAAGATATAGACCACAATGCTACTATACATCCATGATCGAGCTCATGATGACATAAACCTCAAAAAGAGTATACCACAATGTCATCTCACATGCCAAACACATGACAAGATTATGCACTACTCTCATATGGAGGAGCTACCATAGTGATCATACATGGATAATGCCTTCAAGCTCTAAGAATAAGAGCTTGCAGACCAAAAATTCTCTCTCGAAGAAGTTGCAAAGCAAATTCAACCTCCAAGAGCAATTAGGGTTCTTATGGTAAAAATATGTTGCTCTATGTTTTGCAGTTTGAGAGGTGATAACCTCTAAATCTAAACTTTTGCTCATCAGCAAACTTCAAGATCTCATATTTCGCTATATTACAAGATAAAGAACACCTCAAATACAGGTGTGTAGCTCAAGATATACATAAAACAAGCATTAGTTGTCAATTTCACGTTCACCTACAACACTACTATGTATTTTGCAGTTTTGGTGACCTTGCACTCAGAATTTGATTTGTATTCTTCTAGAAAGTTGTAGAGGCTATTCCAAGCTACTCATAACAAGTTGAATAGTCTCATTCCATTTTGTAAAACTCAACTTATAGCCAAAATACTAAGCTATTGTCCAAGTGATTGTAGATTCATCTTCTACATTAGTCTAAATTTTTCAAATTTTTGGCACTCTACAAGTCCAAACCAGGTTGTGCACATGTGAAATTGTAGCCCTTTGTGTCAGCTATGCACAGAACTTTAAAATGCATCAATCCAAGCTTTCTAACTCAAGTTATGGCCGAAATAGTGAACTACTATTGAGAGATGCCGACCTCCACTTTCACCTCTTGTGACCTAAGCTTCCATTGAAGCTTCTTGCACACAAGCTATTGGAATTTGGGGCCCCAAGATCATTCCAATATTAAAATCTTTTGAATATGCACACTTAATTAATTGATATGATAAGTGTGAGATAGAAAGAAAGATCTTGAGACAAGGATAGGGAATGTAAGCTGGATGCTTACTCATTGAAAAAGAGATGTCCAAATTACAACATGGGAGTACTACTCAACCATATAAAGTGGTGCACTCACTATTGGAAGAGTATTCAAGAAGATGATGATACAAAATTTAGATTATGTTGAAATAATCTAAGTGTGTGAAGTGAATGAGTAATGAAGCTAAAATAATTCTCACAAAATAGTGTAACAAAATTGTAAATTAACCAACCCTAATTTTGAGATTAGGGTAGAGAAACCCAAAAGACAAAATATAAGGTTAACTCACAAAAGATAGTTACCACCACCTTGTAGAAGACTTTGTGCTCCAAGAGAGTAGTCTCTCCTTCACCAAATCATCACCTCCAAAGCTTTTGGAACACCAAGAGCTGGCTTATGATCTTTTAGTGATCACCTCCTCCAAGTGTGTGAGACTCCTCCTTGATCTCTTTGAGAGGATTACTTGATGAGTGATGATACATAATGATCCAAGGCTCTCTTTATATAGTTTGTGTACTCCAATGAAAAACAGAACTAAAAGCAATAAAACTAAAGCAAGCGTGCAAAACGACGATCCACAATGTAGCTTTTACTAAAACTCTTTAACTAGTAAATTTGGCACTGTTCGAAAAACTTTTTAAAAAACTTTCACGTTGCTATTGATAGAACTTGAACCCTGGTGGGTTGAGATTTTTTTTAAAACCATTTCTCCTAGACCAAGGCGCCCACATGGTTTTCTTGAAGGAGATATATAAAGAATATATACTATAACTATTTTCCAACAGTTTTGGACCATTGTTGAACATTGCTTCCAACACAAGCCTTCAACATGCTCTAATACCAATGAAGGGCTTTGGTGTGCAGAACAAGAGGAGCAAGGGGGAGATGGAAGGAGAGAGAAGAGAGGAGAGATGCGCACATATACGTGGGAGCCTTGAAACTCACATAATGATCTCTCTTGAGGCAATGCTCTATATATGATGTATATGTATATGAATATAGGGGTAAGGTCACATGATCCTTACATCCCCAACAAAATATCTAGAGACTTAAATCATATGCTTTGATTTGGTAAGAATACCTAAATTCAACTATAATCTAATTTAAGAAGAAATTTTCCTACAATTCAAATATATGTAATATCTTCAATATGGATGTATTATAGTTCCATTTATCTTTTTTTTATCAAATCCCAAAATTAATAATACTTTGATTAAATCTATATTTTCTTTGAACAAAGAACTAGATTTTTAAGTATTACATTGACATTTCAACTATCTATGAAAATAGACATTGATGAAAAAATCCCAAAGCGTAAACCCTTGGGTACTTGTCTCAACTATATGCATTCCATTGTTGTTGCATATAGCACTCTATATTATGATTTACAATTAAAAGTTTGCAAACTATTTTGTTTCTTGGTAAGAAAAGAAACAAATGAGTCACACATGAAGAAACACTTGTTTTGGTATATCTTCTATTATCGTAATCAATCACGTAGATTTAGTAAAAACACCATTAAATTTAAAGTCTTCATGAATTTTAAAAAAATGAAGTGCATACCTATATGTATTTTGGAGATAATAGTTAAATGGTATGGTCGTACATAAATCGAATATTGAATATGTTATCTTTTGTTACATACATAGATCAAGCTTCCAATGACTTGGTTACATAGTGCAAAATAAAAGTCTACATCGTATATTTATAAAAATAAAATAAATATTTTGTTCCATAAGAGATTTTTTGGTTTTGCATTCATTCATACCAAATCTTTTAAGTAATTTCTTGATGTAGTTTTTCTCATTGACATATGTTATTCTTTTTTCTTGAAGTATAAAGGTAGCACTCATGATCAATTGTTGTCTTACACCTTTTTGTATAAGGAGGCCAAAGGACCCCATCTACATGTATTCTTTCCTCTCCTAAGTTAGCATAGTTTTTAAACGTTGTAGCCTATTTCATTCTCAATTCTATTAAGAGGATTATTAAATGCAACAAAAAGCTAATTTAGATTTTAGATTAGAGATCCATGTACACGTTTAAAAATCATCATTTTAAAGTACAAAAATATGTGTATCCATATCTACATCTTGCACTCATTGGTCTATGCATAATCTCAAACTTTTTAAAAGCTCTAACAATATTTCCTTTCTGTTGATATATTTAGGCAGTGATGTGCTTGAACACTCTAGGAATGTTGGGGCACTTTTTTCCTTCTTTAGGACGTTTTTTCCCCCCCGGCTTGTATATATGCATATTGCCCTAACATGTTACTTATCTTTGTACATTATAGTGGTAATACATTCATTATTGTGTGTTGTGCTCCAAGCTTCTTCTTCTTCCTTGTGCTATTTGCATGCTTCCATAGACGTCTAACTCCAACAATTGGTATCTAAGCAAGTCACCGCTTCATCTAGGGTGTTGTTGACACCTCTCCGGTTGTAGTCTCTAAATTGCACAAAATTTGGTAAGCATAGTCATGGTGTTTCAAAGATCAAAACGGCTTCGTTCTATAATGTTGAAATCGTGATCTGAGCTCATTTAGGCCTCTGAATGCACTATTGTAGTGCTTGTGCAGGCTATTTTGTCTTTTTGTGCAAAAGATATCTACTAATTTTGGTTTGCCAATATAAGCATCTCAAAGTTTACTACAGGTTTAGCTAAACTCGTCAGGGTAATTCTGTTCAACTTTGTCAGATGTAGTCATTTTTTTGCATCAGGGTGTTTTAGTCAGTGGCCATGGCTGAAATCAGTGATGTATTTTGTATGTTGGCTATTGAGGATAAGTTGGATGGTATGAATTACACATTGGTGGCTTATATGAAGGGTCATGTATTGTTCGCAAAAGAACTATGGAGTATTGTGCAGGGCATTGCAAGTCATCCTATTACACCTGTGAATACAAGTACTACAAATACACGTACTAAAGTTGATGTAGATGGTGTTGAAGATGGTGATATTCTGCAGGTTCCTGTTTGTGCTACTGTTTCTGTTGCACCTATTGTAGAGCAAATTCATTGGGATGGCAAAGATGCTCAAACACATGCATTGATAGCTTTGTGTATCAAACATGCCATTATTCCTCACATTCACTCTTGTAAAACAACTAAGGATGCTTGGGATACACTTACCACATTGTACCGGGCTAGGGATGAGGCTCGTGTTGCTTACCTCCGAAAACGGTTAGAGAGTGAGCACATGAATGAAGGTGATTCTATGGATAGTTTTCTAACAAAGATCAAGGATTTCAACGAACAATTGATTTCTGTAGATGAAGTCCTTCCTGATAGTTCACTTGTGCAAACTATTCTGAATGGTCTTCTCAAGTCATATCAGAGTTTTACTTCTACTCTTCATTTGATGATGAAAGGCAATCCAAATGCCTTAACATTTGAAGAGTTAGTTTTTGTTTTGTTGCATGAAGACCAGTCTAGGCAGAACAGGTCTATTATGCATGTTGTAGATCAGGTTTTCCTAGCTAGCTAGAAGGGCTAAGGTAAATGGAGCTCTTCTACTAGTAAGAAAAAATCTCCAAATGTTGCACATTCGAAGAAGGAAAACAAAGATGAGAAGAAATCAAAAAAGCAAAAATTGTTTTGCAAATACGATAAAGCAAATGATCTTGTCATTAAGAGCTATCCAAAACTAGCTACTAAAGAGGCAAAGAAGAAAGAGACTAGAATGGTTGTTGCAGAGGCCTCTACACCAAAAACAGAGTGTGCTAATCTTGTGCAGGATGAAGAATGGGCGTTTCCTACTGTTTGCAATTTCGACCCATCTTCTCATGAGCAGTGCATGTCTGCAGTAGACTCAGATGTTTGGTAATTTGATAGTGGGGCGACCAAACATATTACCTTGTAGCATAGTTTCTTCTCTTCACTCAAGCCTACCCCTATAGGGAATACTGTTACATGTGCCAACAACTCCTCTTATCCTATTATGGGAGTTGGTAAGATCATTTTGACTACTGCGTATGGTAGTTCTTTCACTTTGTTAGATGCTTTGTTTGTGCCAGGGATCAAGAAAAAATTGTTATCAGTTTTTGCATTAGCCAAGATTGGCTTGGTTGTGAAATTTATTGATGACAGATTTACAGTTCATGATTTGTCAAATGGCGACGTCATTATTGCTTTTGGAATTTTATGTTGTGGCCTATATAAGCTCATAGACTATGAGAGATCTATAAATGATTTGGCATGTGCAATACATGATTCTCAGGCTATTTTAGATGCAAAGCTTTGGCATGCATGCTTTGGTCATCTGAATTTTGCTAGTTTGCTATGCCTACACAAATTTGAAATGGTGTCCTTTTTGCCCAAACTTGAGGGACCAAGAAAACATGTTTGTGAAGGCTATATTTTGGGCAAAATGCAGCGCTCTTCCTTTCCAAAAGATGGTTCAGTTCGGGCGACTCAGAAATTGCAGCTACATAGTGACGTTTGTGGTCCTATGCAGACACCTTCTTTTGGGAACTATCTTCCCTTCGTTACTTTCATCGATGATTTTTCCAAGCATGCCTGGGTATATCCATTGAAGGCAAAGTCCAAAGTGTTTATGTGCTTCAATTAGTTTCTAGTTTTAGCTGAAAATTTGTCAGCATGTAAAATGGGCACCCTATGTTTTGATCGAGGAGGGAATATATGTCTTCTGACTTTAGTGCATTTGTGGTTGAACATGGGATAAAACATCAGTGTATAGTGCCATATACACCTCAATATAATGGATTTGTGGAATAGAAGAATAGGCCACTCATGGAGATGGCAAGGTGTATGGTCAAGAGTCAGGATTTACCACATAGTTTCTGGCTTGAGTTTGTCATGTGTGCAACATATGTATTTAACATGTGTCCCACTAAAGTGTTACATTCTATCACTCCATATGATGCTTGGCATGGTCACAAGCCATTTTTTGCTCATCTGCGTGTTTTGGTTCTTTGGCATATGCATTAGTGCCTGAAAAACATTGCAAAAAATTGGATGATAAAGGAGTAAAATGTATTTTTATTGGGTACAATTCTGAAAGAAAAGGCTATCCTCTGTATCATCCATAGAATAAACACATTCTCCTTAGCTGTGATGTTGTTTTTGTGGAAGATGCTATTCAACCCTTACTTTCATGTACTAAGGCATCTGTTAGTTCCAAAGACATGTATGATACTTTGCAGCCTCTTTTTACAAGTTGACAGTCTAGTGTTGGTCCTAATGAGGCAACTTCTCAACCTTTGAAGGTTTCATGTGATGATGTAGATCATTCCATTTCTGATGCAAATTTACATGATGCACTTGTTGATGAGAGAGCTAATATTGAGCAGGTAAAAACTATGCTAAAATGGCTGGTGCAAACTTTGCATGACAAAAAATTAGATGCACCTCTATCATATTGTACTTGTTTAGGATCTCATAGTGTCTCTTTTGCATCAGATTGCTATGCTATGGCTACCTCTAGTCTCTGTGATGAGATTGAACCTATTTTGTTTGATGACACACAAAATTCTGAACATTGGATGGTTGCAGTGCAATCTGAATATGATGCTATCATGAAAAATGGTACCTATCCTTTATGTGACTTGCCTCGTGGCGAGAAGGTCATTGTCACTAAGTGGGTATACAAGCTCAAGTGTAAACCTGATGGAATAGTTGACAGGTATAGGGCTAGGCTTGTTGCAAAAGTTTATGTGCAAGAAAGAGGCATTGGTTTTGATGGAACCTTTGCTCGTACTTGCCGAATGACTACTGTTCATAGCATCTATGCACTTGAAGCTCATTATGGTTACAATGTACATTGGTTAGACATTAAAACAACATTTTTGAATGGTGACTTGCATGAAGAAGTGTATGTTTTTCAGCCCTGTGGCTTTGTGTAGAAAGGGCATGAAAACTAGGTGTGCAGGTTATAAAATGCATTATATGGTTTAAAGCAAGCACCACATGCTTGGTATGAAAAGATACATGCCTTTGCACATGGTTTTGACATGTTGCTCACTAGTCCTCATGACATGCATATTGTTGATTTTAAGGCTGATTTGCATGCTTAATTTGAGATGTCTGATTTGGTGCATTTGCATCACTATTTAGGCATTCAATTTATGCAAATTGATGATGGAATGGATTTGTGTCAAACAAAATATATTGACACATTATTGCAACACTTTGGCCCTGAAGACTGTAAGCCTATTGCCACTCCTATGGAGATAGGTTTATGATTGAGTCTTCATGATATGGAGATGCATTTGATGTTGTTCTCTATCAGTAGGCTATTGGATGCTTGATTTACTTATGCATTACTCGGCTAGATATTGAGTTTGCTATCTCACAGATGAGCAAGTTTATGCATTGCCCAGGTGTCATGCTTGGTAGCTCATGTATATCTTGGTTGAGCAAGAAGCAGCCTACTCTGGCCACTTCTAGTTGTGAGGATGAGTATAGGGTAGCTTTCACAACGATTGTTGAGTGTGTGTGGCTCAGACACCTTATGGCTGGTTTGGGTGTTGGTCAATCTTCTACCACCACCATCTTCATTGATAGTGAGAGTGCATTGGGAGTTGCGAGGAACCTTGTGTTCAATGCTCGCACTAAGCACATTGAGGTGCATTATCATTATGTCAGGGAGAGTTTTTCTGCTTGGGAGACCAACTTGGCATATGTGCTCACGCAAGAGAACATTGCAAACCTTTTTACGAAGGCTCTGCCTAGGGAGAAGTTTGAAGCTTTCTGCAAAGATTTGGGCTTACTTCCTTTTGTGGATTGATTCCTCATAGCTTGGAACTTCCTTATACATGAGTGCCAACTCCTTGTTCACCGCATCACTCCCAAGGGGGATTTGTTGATATATTTAGGTAGTGATGTGTGTGAACACTGTAGGACCTCCGGGGCACATTTTTCCCTCTTTAGGAGGTTGTTTTCCCTCAGCTTGTACATACGCCTATTGCCCTAATGGGCTACTTATCTTTGTACATTCTAATGGTAATACATTGAGACTTATTAGTTATGTTGTGTATTTATAATGAATCTGGATGAGACTCTTCCTGCCATTTTTGAGGCTGAGCTTGAATGGCCATAAAATGAGGCAATTAAGGCTCACAATTTCAAGGTTACATGCATGTAGGATACTCTTCGGATGATCCTCAAAGTGATAAGGAAACCAAAGGTGCCTCAAATTGGTACATTAGCATAGATGGACGTTTCATTTGCTAAACCATCTAGTTCATAGATACCACTTACAATGTCAAAACATCTACTAGTAGAGATGTGAAGTGGTAGGAGAAGGACTTGAATCCGCCAAAGTACCATAGATAGGTTAGTGCCAAGATGGCAGATATAACAGACTAGTATAATTAGTAAGTGGGAGCATTTCTTCAGACTTTGAAATATTGTTGATGAGAAATAGAAGATTCAACATGCTATATTTTGATGGACGTTGCCCACTGATGGTCGAGGAAAAGAGAGCAAGACAAGATAGAACCTACCACTTGGGTGGAATTCAAGGTCATATTTTATAATAACCTTGTTCCTCTAGTTGAGCATACCAGGGCTTTAGATGCGTGGTTCTTCCTGCAACAGAGACAACTTATTGTGTAGGAAATATGTAGATAAGTATAGAGAAATCCTATTGAAAATACTAGATCTAGTGGCTGACTTTCTTTAGATGCATAAGTCTATACTTGGGCTTAGGGAGACGTTGCATCTGCGTGTGCATAAGGAGCACTGCAACACCTTAAACGAGGTAGTAGAACTCATCTTGGTGTGGAGGATGGATGATGATCTTGATCGCAACCTTCAATATAGAAACTTGGACAAGATTTAGGAAGCCCACAACTTTAGTTGTAGTATCTAATAGACATATGAATGCCATTCAGACTTTGAGCCATGGGAAGAGAAGATTTAATACTTCTATGGCTGATAGAGCTTTTCAACAATCTAGTTTGACACAACAATAGAAAGAAAAGGCTTGCCATGGGGGCCTCTATTATGAATGCCTAGGTCAGCATGGTTATAGGTTGTGCCCTAAGAAGAGGAAGAAAATATTTGCAACAATGGTGGTGGAAAGGCACCAGTCCTCATCATCCACTCATCATGTCCTTCAGATTTTGACCTTTTAGCTATAGACACTGAGATGGACCCTCCATCTAAAAACAAACAACCCATCTTGAACATAAGAGTCACCAAGAAGGTAAACAATGTGTCAGACGTGGTCTTCTCCCTAGTTCCTCAAAAAGGTTATCATTTTTTGGATAGGAAGGTTAATGGCCATCTTGTAAAAGTATGATTTGGCACATGATCCACACATAATTCTATTAACTCTTCATTGGTGAAGAAATCAAAGCTAAAGACTAGTCCATGTGAGTAGACCTATAGAGAAGAGCTAGCAGATGGGAAAGGGTCTAAAATCTAGGATTGTTGAGTTGTCTGATTACCAGTATAGATTCACAAATACAAAGCTGAGCTAGATTTCAAGATTGCTAGACTAGCTAGATTTTGAGACTACTAGGATGGCTAGATTTGATCTCATTGTTAGCAAAAAGTGGCATGCAAGAAAGATTCTGATTATAGATTTCGAGCTTATATATATTAGTTTAATCATAATGGCACCGCATCACCTTCCATGGAGAACCTAATGTTTAGAAGCACCGATGGATGTCTACCTCTATGATGGTAAAAGCAGATTGTAAGTACCATTATTTCCTATATTTTGAACATAAAGAGTTATTATTATCTTTATAAATTATAATTGGAAATTGAATTTCAACAATTGTTTCTTTCAGAATTACCTTCAAGCCTTCCACCTTACAGAAAAGTGGAACACACGATTGATCTAGTACCAAAAGCTCATCCATCAACGAGACAACCATATCAAATGATCGACAAGAGAAAGCAAAAGTACGTCATACCATCAAGGAATATCTTGACAAAGGACCTTATTAGATCTAGATATTCACCTTTTGCAGCCCTAATGCTTTTGGTTCACAAAAAGGATGGATTTTTTAGGATGTGTATAGCCTATAGAGCATTAAATAGAGTTACAATAAAGCACATATATCTGATGCCTTGCATCGATGATATTTTGGATCTAGTAAGAGGTGCTATTATATATAGTAATATATACTAAAAATTTTTTTATTATCAAATCAGAGTTAAAGATGATGATTATGATTAAACCAAAGTTAGAGATGATAATCAGAGTTAATGAACATATCATACTAGATTTGGTCATTATGATCATCTTGTAATGCTTTTCGGTTTAACTAATGCTCCAACTACTTTCATGATTGATATTTTTTTGGTCTTGTTGCTGGTTAATTTTTGGTTCTATTTTCTAGATGATCTATTGGGTCACAATAAGAGTTTAAAAGAACATGAATGCCACCTATGTACAATTTTTCAAATGTTAGATAAGAATACTTTGTACGTGAACCCAAAGAAAACATAACTATGTTTATGTTAGGTTGAGTACTTTGGACATATAATCTTTGCAAATGGAATCAGAATGGATCCATGAAAAAATTTCTTGATGTTCGATTGGTCAATTCTTCAGAATGGGTGCCAATTGTGATCATTCTTAGGACTATAAAGCTTCTATAGGAAATTCATTGTCACCTACTCACACATAGCTAGACCATTGATAGATTTGATGCATAATAATCAAAATCTTGTATGGCTAGTGTGCAACAACAAGCTTTTGGCACATTGAAACAAGTAATTTAAACTGCTCCAATTTTATTAGTGCTAGATCCACAAAAACCTTTTGAAATAAAAACTGATGCTAGCGGCATTATAGTTGGTGTAGTTATAATTCAGGAGGGTAGACCAATAGCTTTTGAAAGTAAGAAACTTTCTCCAGCTCAAGGAAACTATCATGTCCATTAATAGGAACTATATGCAATAGTTTGTGCTTTGAAGATTTGGAGAGACTATTTGTATGGGGCAATTTTTAAAGTATACACATGTCATCACACATTGAAGTATTTCTATTCCTTGCTTGACCTTGGGGAAAGACATACTAGATGTCTTGATTTGATGCAAGAATCTCAAATGGAACTTGTATATAGAAAAGGCAAAACAAATATTGTTGTGGATGCATTATCCCATATTCTACATTAGAGTAGCTTCATAGTTCTAGAAAATGATTTAATCCAAGAGATCAAAGATTCACAGCTTGATGATGATTAGTGTCAGTCTATAGTTACTAAGTTATCAAAAAATAATGAGGATAAGGCATTCTCTAATTTTCAAATTGAGCAAGGCTTGCTAAAAAAAAAAAAAACATTTGTGTGCCTAATTTCCAAGAATGAAATTTTAGAAAAGAAGTTATTTTTGAGAATCATAATGTACCGTGCATAGAACATGTAGGCATTGAGAAGACTTTGCTGTTGATTAGGAACACCTTTTGGTGTCCAAAGATGGCCAGAGATATAAAACATTATGTAAGTCAATATTTTAAATTTCAATAGAATAAAGGAGAGAGGATCAGTCCTCTAGGTCTGCTAGAACCATTGGAAATACCATAATATTGTTGGGATAGTATTTTCATGGACTTCATAATGGGTTTACCTAGGAACCATGATAGAAGAATGCTATTCTTGTGTTGGTCAATCATTTCAGAAAAATGGCACACTTTATTCCTACCAAGAAATCCGTGGACACTTTGCATGTTGTAGAACTATTTATTCAAAATATTTTTAGATTGCATGGTCTATCTAAATCCATAGTTTAATATAGGGATCCTAGGTTCGGAAACAAATGTCTAATAAACTTCAAGTTCAACTCAAGATGAGTAGTAGAGAGCATCCATCGATAGAGGGTAAGACCGAAAGAGTTAATCAGATATTGGAAGATGTACTATGGGCATATGTTTCAGAGAAACAAACAGATTAGGATAGTTTCCTCCCATTAGTTGAGTTTTCTTATAATTTTTGGAAGCACAAGACTACTAAGTTGGCACCTTTTGAGGTGATTGATGGGTTTATTCCCCCATAGTCGAGCTACCATTGGGATACCGAAGAAATTTCTGAGTGTTTTATAGTTCGTTACACATATGCAAGCTAACTTAAAAATAGCGCAATTCAATCTTCAAAACATTGTTGAAAGGATGAAAGAGTTTTTAGATTGACATCGCACACCACGAATGTTTCAAGAGACTGACCATGTGTTTTTACAAGATCCACTTTGCTCGTCACTTAGAGTGGGTCAGAAACCTAAGTTATCCCCTTGATTTTGTGGGCCCTGTATGGTAATCAAGAAGGCTAGTGATGTCCCATACAAATTATAATTCCCAAATGGTTGCCAAGTTCACCCAATTTTTCATGTTAGCAAGTTGAGACCATACACTTCTTGAGATGAGAATTGTGTAGATGGTTTAGTTGCTTTTAAAGATAGAACATCTCAGCTAGATGTTCCATTTTGAGTTCTTAATAAGAGGGAGTGAAAATTAAAAAAAATTTCTCCATAACTTATTACCTTTTAGCTAGGAGTATGATGCACTTACCAATTGCCCCAAGAGCCATGGTTGAGCATTACTTTCTAATCGTCCCACTTAGGGTGTGGTTCAACCATCTTTTGCCTCTCATTTCTTGAGTCTAACACTAAGAGTGAGGAGAGGACATGCAGAGGATGGTTGAACCATAACCTAAGAGGGATGACTAAGAAGTTATCCTCAACCATGAATTTTTGAGCAAGTGGTTAGCCCATCATACTCTTACCCAATAGCTCATGTGTTCAATCCCCACAATTGGTATCAGATCCTAGGAAATAGGCTTGGGCAAGGTGGTTGGAAGACACACGTGTCACTTCAAAGATGGGCCCACCAAAGACTAGAGTGTGTACCCCAATTCGTAGGTCCGATTTAGATGTTTAAGATACCATCGGAAAGCATTCACAACAGACCTTCAAATGAAAATAATTGTTTAAGGATTGAAGATACCTAGCATGGGTGAGAATGAGGTTTAAGATATTGAGGGTGAGAGCAAGGGCTCAAGATACCAAGGTTGCAAACGAGGCAAGTCCATAGGCAAGTGGCCAAGAAGCAGAAAGGCAAGGTTGAGGACACCAATGTTGAGATCAAAGATTCAAGAGACCGAGGTTAAGAATAAGAAGGTTCAAGAGATTGTGCAAGAGAGTGGGATCCATTCAAGGGGAGATCAATGATTGATCATGAGGACAATGATATCTAGAAGGGGAAGAGAGTTAGACTCAAGAAGTAACAAACAAGATATGGTTGAACCACACCTTAAGAGGAAAGATTAGGAAATAATCCTTAATCATGGCTTTTGGCACAAGTGCTTAGCCCATTGTACTCCTAGCCAATAGTTCATGAGTTCAAATCCCACAATTGGTATCAGAGCCTAGGAAGTAGGCTTGATCAAGATGGAGTGAAGGCACACACATCACTTTAAAAAATGAGCCCAACAAAGTCTATTTGTATCTCCCAATCCATAGGTCGGGTTTAAACATGTAACATACCATTGGAAAGCTTTCCAAAAAAACTTTGCAATGGAAGCATTGAACTGAGGATCTGAGATACCTTGCATGAGTTAGAATGAGGAACAAGAGACCAAGGTTGACAACAAGGTAGTTTCATAGGCTAGTGGCCAAGAAGTGGAAATGCAAGGCTCAAGATATCAAAGTTCAAAGCAAGGCAAGTCCATATAAGGAAAGTGATCAAGGAATGGAAAGGAAAGACTCAAGAAACCAAGGTTGAGAGCAAGGCAAGTCTATAGTCAAGTGGTCAAGAAGGAGAAAGGCAAGGCTCAAGAAACCAAGACAGAGAGTAGGGAAAGTCCATATGAAAGTTTCCAAGAAGAGAAAAGGCAAGTTTCAAGAGACTAAGGTTGAGAACAAGAAGGTTTAAGAGATTGTGCAAGGATGAGGACATCGGTTCAAGGGGAAATCAAGGATTAATCATTGAGGAAAATGATCTCTAGAAGGGGAAGAGAGTGTTACACTCAAGAAACGATAGGTAGGAGATGGCTGAACCACATCCTAAGAGGGAGGATTAGGAAGTAATCTTCAATCATGGCTTTTGGGTAAAGTGGTTAGCCAATCATACTCCTAGCTAGTAGGTCATGAGTTCAATCCCCAGAATTGGTATCAAAGCTTAGAAATTAATTATTGTATATAGAAAAGGAAAAACAAACACAATTGCAAATACATTATCTCGTATTCTGCATCAGATTATCTTGATAATTCTACACAAAGACTTAATCCAAGAGATCAAACATGCAAAGATTGATGATAAGTAATGTAAGTCTATCATTAATACGTTATCAAAAAATAATGAGGATAAGGCATTCTCTGATTTCCAAGTTGATCAAGGCTTTCTCAAAGGAAAGGGAAAGATTTGTGTGCCTAATTTTCAAGAAGGGAAGTTCATAAAAGAAGTTATTTTTGAGAATCATGATGTACCTTGTGCAAGACATCCAAGTGTTGAGAAAAAATTGGAATTAAATAGATGCACCTTTTGGTGGCCAAAGATGGTCAAAGATGTTAAAAACGATGCAAGTTAATGTTTTAAATGTTAAGTGAATAAATAAGAGAGGATTACTCCTGCGGGTCAGCTACAACCATTGGAAATACTGGAGCACTATTGGGATAGTATTTCCATGGACTTCATAATGGGTTTCCCTAGGACACTACTATTAGATGTGGAGTTCCTTATCTAAAGCATGAAAATACAGTAGCTTTCATACATTTCTAAGTTTACCAGAAAGCACATAATTGCAAATCTCAAGTAAAAATGAAGTGACAATGACGTAGTTCATATGTGTATGATACCTATCCTCCAAAGATATTCAAAATCAAGAAGAATTATCTTATTCGCTACAAGGTACGCAAGATGAATGCAAACCACGTAATACACTTTTTTCCCAAGATTTGATACTCGTGTCATAGCCAACATTCCATGGTTTTCTAGAGTACATACACTGTGAAGATAAAAAGTGGAAGTGACAACTATCATTTACCAAGCGAACCTATCAGAAACTGAAAATCGTAGATGAAGACGTAGGTTAATTGAGGGTGGCCTTTAGCGCAAGAAAAGTCATACTAGCCGTCCTTGACAGGTTTAATCTAAAAAATTCCTCTTTTTTAGAGAGCGGTCATGACAGGTCAATGGAAGAATTCGTCCAAGCTTGGCTAGCTTAGTGGTTTGATGTCTTGAGTCTTTCTGCGAGGAAGCCTTCAAGTCTCTTTGCGAGGAAGCCCTCAGTTCAAATTCTAGCTAGCCATATCTATGAGTTCCACAAAGGTGGTGCCTTTATCTTACGAGATCGGGTGTGTGAGTGTGTTTCCAATTCATTGTACTCTCAAAAAAATAAAAATAAAAAAAATCGAATGTATGAAAGAGAAAGATGCCAGCAAAATTTGCTAGTAACAATGATGATGCAGCGAACATAACAATGAACATGTGTACAAACGTATTGCGAATGCTAATACCACATATATATTAAAAGTTTGGTCATATAACAAATTTCGTTATCCATACTTTTGGAAGAGAAAAGAAATTTCGTATTTCGTATTTCGTATTTTTTACAAAACATAAACCTTTAAACATTTCAACGTTACTAGGTATTAAGTATAAAAGCCTCCAATTATCCAGACACGTTCATCCGATGGAATTACTATATGGGACAAACAAGTAAATTGTGCAATTCTAAAAAGTAAGAGAGTTCACCCAACGGTGATATAGCTCTCTAGTCTAGCAGTTAGGAGGGGGAAGACTAGACTTATGGAATAGTTTTAAGGTAAATAATTGGAAAGGTAATATCGAGTGTTCAGTTTGAAAAACGAATTACCCGGTTCAATATTAAAATCATTCCTTTCAAATAAAGAAAAAAGGACTAACTCATGCATGTTCACGATTTAAAGATGAATCCCAAAAAACTTCTAAGGTGCCTAACAAATTTGATGAAAGAGTTCGAATTTTGGTACGTCAAGGCTTTGTTGATGCTTAATTAGATGTGTATATATATTTATGAAGACACACACACATACACTCACATGTAGACATACACACACATGCATATGCATGCATACATCGACACATGCATACACACACATGCACATACACACACACATAGGCATACACACACATACATATACACATATGCACATATATACACACAAACACATGCATACACACACATACAAAAACATGCATACACACACATGTACATACACAAATATTTACATACACACACATGTGCATACATACTCACATGCACTCGTACACACACATGCATATGCATACATACATACACACATGCATATGTATACATACATACATACATACATGCATATGTATACATACATAAACACAAGCACACACATACACATATGCATATACACACATACACATATACACATACACATACAGATACATATACATACATACACACATATACACACACACGTACACTCACATGCATACATGCACCTACATGCATACATACATGCATACATACACATACACAAATACACATGCACATATTGATACTTACACATACATATACACACATAAACACACACATACACATACACATATAGATATTTACACATACATACACACACATAGACACACATATACATATACACATACACATACAGATATTTACACATACATACACACACATAGACACACAAACATACACTCAAATTCATACATACACTCACATGCATACATACACACGCATGCATACATACACATACATATGCATACACATATATATACATACACACATACACATATATATACATACACACATACACATACATATACACATATACACATATACACACACATATATATTGATTTCTAATCCATTTTGTTTTATATGTACATATATTATGGATCATAGTAGAGAGAGAAAGGTGAAACTTACTCTCATAACAAATCTTATGAAAGGGAAAGTTCCGCGTGATTCCTTAGGGGCTTTGATGCATGAGAATGCATACATGCTTGATGAGGAATTAGAATTTACCATACAGATGCTTACCCTATGATGAGAGGAAGGCTTCTCTCTAGCTCCATTTGCAAGAGGAGACTTATCTGCCCATAGG
>CM035429.1:95177818-95232818 GCA_020310875.1 Ceratopteris richardii
TACTCAACCTCCACAAAAGCTAGAAAAATTCAGCTCAAGAATGAGCTAATAATCTTAGAAAAAGCCCCTCTCAAGGTGCTAATGATTACATATTAAAGGTTAAAGAGCTTGCAGATGCACTAGGGTCAATCAGTTGTGCCCTAGATGATGACGATCTTGTCGCCCACACCCTAAATGGACTTAGGGATGATGGAAAATGGAGGGCTTTCACAACTTCAGTGTATGTAAGGGACTCTCTTCCTGATTTTGATCAACTAATCACTCTCATGGTGACAGAGGAGATGAACCTTGGTGGTCATAATGCCAAGGATAACCAAGGGCAATTGTTGTATGCAAGTAGAGGAAGAGGAAGACACAATCGAGGTGCTACAAGAGGAAGAGGAAGATATCAAAGCAACCAAGGAGGTCAAGGACAACAAGAAAATGCACGTCAAAGAGGTGGAAGAGCCACAAATAGAGGAAGAGGTGCAAGATTTGGTGGAAGAGGACAAGCCACTTCAAATGGATGCTTTGTATGCGGTAAGCCTGGTCATTTTGCAAATGAATGCTATCATAGAGCTCAAAGACAAGGGAATCAAAGCAACAACAACAATTGTAGAGGGCAAGGTAATTATGCAAACACATCATCCAGCCAAGGGAATGATTATTTACTTGCCATGAGGTATGGTGAAGATACAACTCAAGCTAGTGAAGATGTATGGTATGTAGACAATGGATGTAGCAACCATATGTCATGTCGAAAGGATCTTTTTAGTAATTTGCAAGTCCCAAAGCATCATGGGCATGTGGAAACATGTGATAACTCAGAGCATACCATTCAACATGTGGGAGATATCAGTTTGGAAGGAAATCAAAGAGCAAAGTGCTTATCAGAGGTATTACATGTCCCTACTATTACCAAAAATTTGATTTCGGTAGGCCAAATGGTAGAAAAAGGCTATCAAGTTAGGTTCAATGAAAGAGGATGTTTTGCTGAGGATCCAAGGGCAGGTTTCAAGCTCATAGCAAAAGGAAAGAAGCAAGGGAGAATGTTCACAATGGACATAAATCAGCCACATCATTCAATGTATGTCACATATGGAGACAAGAGGATACCAGATTTGGATCTATGGCACAAACGAATAGGTCACATCAACCTACAAAATCTAAAGGACATGCAAAGGAGGAGCTTGGTAAGAGGCCTACCAAATTTTACATCTAAAATGTTGCATGAAATTTGTGTAGCTTGCCAACAAGGAAAACAATCAAGGCTACCCTTCAAGAAGAGTACCTATGTAAGTGCAAATGTTTTAGACCTCATTCACATGGATGTTTGGGGCCCAACAAGAGAAGCATCCCTTGCTGGAAATAGGTATTTTGTAACCTTCATTGATGACTATTCAAGAAAAGTGTGGTTGTAGCATTAGAAACAAATCAGATATGTTCCACTACTTCAAGAAATTCAAAGCACAGGTGGAGAAGGAATCTGGCAAGTTTATCAAAATTTTGAGATCCGATGGAGGGGGAGAGTATTTCTCCCATGAATTTTCTGAATTTTTGCAGGTCAATGGCATCAAAAGACAATTTACATGCAGGTATACCCCTCAACAAAATGGGGTAGCAGAGAGAAAGAACATACACATAGTAGGGGTAGCAAGGTGTATGCTCAACGAAATGAATATGCCGCATTGTTATTGGGGAGAGGCTACATATACAGCCACATACATCATCAATAGATTTCCTACATCACGTATACATCATCTAACCCCTGAGGAAGCATGGAGTGGAAGAAAACCTTGCATTTCACATCTTAGAGTCTTTGGTTGTATATGCTATGTACATGTACCTCAAGAGTTGAGGTCAAAGTTAGATGCCAAATCTGAAAGATGTATTTTTTTGAGATATTCTATGGAACAAAAGGGGTATAAATGCTATAATCCCATCACCAAGGAGCTGGAGGTAAGTAGGGATGTTGTCTTTGATGAGTTGAAGCCTTGGTATGCATGCACGAGTCCATTGCAGGTTGAAGACATAGGTGAGACAAATTTGAAGAATGATGATAGAGTTCAAGAAAGCATGGATTTAAGTGGTCCAAGCAACTCATGCAACACAAGGACACCCTCACCATGGAGTGGAAGTCTTAGGGAAAGAGAGACCAGCTCTGAAGAAAGCAAAGTCAAAGGAAAAGAGAAGATTTCAGTTGAAGAAGGAAGCTATGTGGACGAGAGCATGTTGGAAGATGAAGAGATAGAAGAAATTCAAACTCCAAGAGTGGCAAAACAAAGAAAGAAGATGGCAACCACACCTAAAGGAAGTGAAAGAAGGTCTTCAAGAGTAAGATATCCAGTACAAAGGTTAACATGATAATTTCATTGCAAAGTATTATGCATACATGACTCAGGTAATCAAGGACAAAGAACCAACTAGTTATGAAGAAGCTAAGGATTGCAAGGAATGGCAAGAGGCAATGAAGGAAGAGCTCAAAGCACTTGATGAGAACCATACTTGGAACTTGGTAACACCTCAAGAAGGCATGAAGGTGATAGGTAATAAGTGGGTTTACAAAATTAAAAGAAATTCAGATGGTTCCATTGCTAGGTATGAAGCAAGGTTGGTGGCGAAAGGCTTGTCCCAAAGCTACGGGATAGATTATGATGAAACTTTTCAGCCCCATAGCGAAGATGCCAACAATTAGGACTTTGATTGTAGTGGCCACATCAAGGAAATGGAGTTTATATCAGCTAAATGTGAAGAATGCCTTGCTCAATGGAGAGCTTGAAGAAGTAGTCTACATGAGCCAACCTCAAGGATTTGCTAGTATGAGGTACCCAAATCATGTTTGCAAGCTAAGGAAAGCATTATATGGACTAAAGCAAGCCCCAAGGGCCTGCAGTCAGAGGTTAGTGGATTATTTATCAAGTTGTGGATACAAAGAAAGTGTTGGAGATCCATCACTTTACATGAAGAAGCAAGGAGACAAGACAGTATACATATGCATCTATGTGGATGATTTGATCATCACAGGAAGTGATATTGCAGGTATTAAAGATATCAAATCAAAGTTAGGAAAGGAGTTCAAGATATCGGATCTTGGAACACTAAAGTACTTCTTGGGAATAGAGGTAATCTGTGCACACAATGGCATCTTCTTGATTCAAAGAAAATATTTGTTGGATGTGCTATACAGGTTTGGTATGAGTGGTTGTAAGCCACTTTCTCAGCCCATGAAGCCCAATACAAAGTTGGTTGTAGGTCAAGGAGAGGCTATACAAGATATTACACTATATAGAAGCATAATTGGTTCATTAATTTATGCTACATTCACTAGACCTGATCTTGCATATGTAGTAGGTGTTCTCTCTCAATTTTTGCATGCACCTACTCATGATCATCTTATGGCAGCAAGAAAGGTGCTTTGTTACATCAAGCACACCATCAACCAAGGTCTATTTTACTCATATGATGCTGATCTAAGTGTCAAAGGATATAGTGATGCTGATTGGGCAGGTAGCAAGGATGATCGAAGGAGTACATCGGGTTATGTTTTCATGATAGGTACAAAAGTGATCTCTTGGAGCTCTAAGAAGCAACCCACTGTTGCTCTTTCATCCAAAGAGGCTGAGTACAGAGGTTTAGCATTGGGTACATGTGAGCTATTATGGCTTAAGAATCTACTTAACGACTTGGAATTAGAAGTGGAGGAGTTTTCTCTTTATGGAGACAACATTTCAAGCATCTATCTAGCTAACAATCCCATGTTTCATGCAAGGAGCAAGCACATAAAGGTTCATTACCACTTCGTTAGAGAAAAGGTGATGGCAAAAGAGCTAGATATAAGGTATGTGAACACTAAAATGTAGGTTGTAGACATGATGACAAAGTTTCTTGAAGGTACAAAGCTTGGAGGATTCAAGGAAGCAATCAACATAAGAGACATAGGTTGAAGCAACAAAGGAAAAGACTTGAGCTTGAGGGGGAGTGTTGAAAGTTTTTCAAGCTCAAGAGTGTGGGAACATGCCCCAAATTGAACCTTCCACATCATCCACAATCAAAGGAGGCTGATTTCCATGAGTTGGAGGCATCAAATCATGCCCTTAATGGAAAGAAGTTGATTAGAGAAGATTTAGCTCATCTCTTGATGTGATTGGACCTCAGTTTTGACATGTATATGCTTTTGATTGGTTAAAGGGGTTAGTGTGTGGTCTTTAAAACCTCTAATGAGTTGTATTATGACTGAGAGTCGTGGAAATACATGCCCAAGCTGCCCCCTTGCTTAAGCACACCCCCTACTAGCTATTCTCTGCATATTTTGCAGAAATTTCACTTTTACACACTATCTATCTAGATGTTTTTGGCAGACCCCCCGGTCTTTTAATTGTTGTTTCTCTTTCATCCGGACTCCATTTGCAATGATTTTTGTCTTGTTGGAAAGCGTATAAGTTCTACTTTGTCTGATATAATTCTCGGGTTCATTGCCTGCACATGTGCAGAGAAATGTCCAGAACAGTGTCTATCTGGTTAGCTCATACTCTGTTAAGAGATCAAGTTATCTGTTTTGTTGCAGATGGTTGAGGCATCCTCCAGTGTCAAAATGGAGTGATTTTACTCTCATTTTAAAGATCGTTTAGTCTAGTTTAAGCTTGCAAAATTTCATTTTGATTCTTTGCATGTACTAAGAGAAACTCATAAAATATAGAGCCTTTGTTTGAAAAATTTCAAGATCCTAGGAGGGTATGTATGTATGTATGTATGTATGTATGTATGTATGTATGTATGTATGTATGTATGTACGTATGTATGTATGTATGTATGTATGTATGTATGTATGTATGTATGTATGTATGTATGTATGTATGTATGTATGTATGTATGTATGTATGTATGTATGTATATATATATATATATATATATATATATATATATATATATATATATATATATATATATATATATATATATATATATAACACATGTAAATACATACACATCACACATACATTCCTACATGCACACATGTATACATATACATGCATACACATTTACAAATAAACTTGCATATATCACACAAATGCACATGCATACATACACATGTGCATACTAACACATGCATACATATATCACACATATGCACACACATACATATACATGAAACACACATATGTGCATACTAACACATGTATACATGTAACACACACGAATACACACACATATATATACACACATATGCATACATACATGAGAGAAATTTCATCCTCGAAAATAAAGCTATATGAAAATTTTAGGCATACCCCCAAGCTTTATGTTCTAACTTAAAAGAATATAAGGTTTCATCTCTGTGGTGGGATTCACCTATATTCTAGTTGGATAAAGGAGAACCTATTGTCTGATACCCATATAAATGATTCAAGTTAATGATCGATAACTAGAGTAGGATCTACTATCTAACCTACTCCTGTGTTTTCATTATTTCCATCATTTTGGTAAGACATCAATAAAGTCCCCTCTTCATTATCCTTATTGATTTCTATTATTTCTTCTATTGTTAAATTTGTGTTCTCATAAATGACATCATCTATTGATGGACTAATATTTGTTTCTGTTAATTCCTCTATCATCAGTAGAATCAACACATAGAGTATTATCATCTTCATCAAATAGATTATTATTGTTGTCATGTACAATGATTCTAATTTCTCTTTGATATGTCGATATATCAATATCTGATGATAAATCGTGAACATGACTTTCTTCGACCTCTATAACAATAAACTGTTCAAACAATGACCGGCCTTTGGTTTGAACGTGAATGACTTGCAACCAAGGATGAGCATGAGGCTTTTTATAAAAAAAGGCTTGTTCAATATGACTAGGAAGAATATAGGATTCTCTAATTAATTGCATTATTTTTGAAGAATCAATTGACCAAAACCTAGATAATTCTCTTCTCAATTT
This sequence comes from Ceratopteris richardii, assembly GCA_020310875.1. Classification (NCBI taxonomy): domain Eukaryota; kingdom Viridiplantae; phylum Streptophyta; class Polypodiopsida; order Polypodiales; family Pteridaceae; genus Ceratopteris; species Ceratopteris richardii. The sequence continues at coordinate 95,183,750 of CM035429.1, forward strand.
GGAATTACTACCTTTATAGCCAACTCAAAACGAATCAACCTTCCAAATAATCTATCAAAAAAAAGAAAACATAAATTCATTATTATTTGCTTGAAAAAATAATAAACTATATCATAAAAAAATAAAAACCATTTTTACCTATTTGAACATACGAAAGGATATTTCATAGACACCAACAACGGTTCCTACGTAAACAAGCTTGCCATCTATAAGGTTTGTATCTTTTGAGCTAGCACGTGATAGTTGCTTGAAACAAGAAAGAATGCTAGAAACCTATGTTTTATGTAAAGAATCAATCATTTTAATTCTAATATGTTTTCCGAAAGCCCACATATTGCTGAACATTGAAGGCTACAATAAAAATTAAATTATTAAAGAAAAACTAATATGCATATATGTGAAAAAATAGAATATTACTAAAATATAACTACCTTCCTTTCACAATCTTTGATTCCTCTGCTCATCTAAGATTCATTCATTATTTGCATGGGCTCGTTGCATACGAGTATATAGGCAATTTGTGAAAGAAAATATATTTGTATTCTCATTACTATTGAGATTACATCTATGTCTTTTTTTTCTTCATCTTTTACTTCAGATATTTTGAAGTTCTTGTTCATACTTGCTAACGAATGCTTGCATGCATTCGCTAATATATGCTATAAAAGTAAAAACATCACTTTTTTCTTGTAATTTAAATTGAAATGGAACTCCCTTATTTGATAATACCTCATCTATTATTTTTGAAGAAGACTCGTTGGTCCATATACATGGAGCTTCTTCATGAACTCTTTCAAGGTACTCGCTAATGTAGTACATGCACTCCTCAAGCAACCACCCCTTTGCCATAGATCCTTTTGGTTTTGCTCTTTTTTGCACATAACCTTTTAATATTCCCATAAATCGCTCAACCCAAAACATCCATCAAGTGTTTACTGTTGAGATATCAAGCTCAACATGTGATGATCCAGGATGACACGTACCAGGTTTTCGTTTCTCTGACATGTATAGTGGTCATGCCAGTATATGTCAGGGATACTTCATTGAGCTTTATTAGACTATCTACCGAGAGTGATATCACATTTGTTTCTTGCCAGCTCACTCATTCGCGGACATTAGGTTTTTCCTTATGTACTGGTCTTTATATATTGCACTTGTTGTATTATTGTTTTTAGGTCATTCTTGTACATTCCTTTTTATGTAATAGAAGAAGAAGAAGAAGATCATTCTTCCTTGCCTCACTCTGTGTGTGAGCTTCTCCTTGAGAGTGAGAGTGTGTGTGTGAGCTCTCTTCCTTATCTCCTTCCTCGTGACATGGTATCAGAGCCAGGTTGGCTATAGAGAGCTCGTGGAGAAGGCGACGGTGAAGACTACGCGGCAAGGCGTGGAGAAAATGCGATTTCACAAACGGCCTCCGTTTGCTACGAAAATCGCCGTGAAGGTAGAAGACCTCAAAATATTTTTGAGAGTTATCCCTTTAGGATCACTTGTTTTTGTCAGATCGAAGTTTCGGAGCCATCTCGACTTCCGTTTCGAGCCCGCAAGGTGGGGCCCACAGAAAAACCAGGTCAGTTTTAGAAACTGTAACTTGCGTTGTGTTCGGCAACACTCATATATATTCCAGATCCAGAATTTCAAGCGATTCCGTGTACTGTTGATACACGAAAACTGTGTTTTTCTGAGATCGAACTGTCACGTCATAGTGCGACAGTGTTCAAGCAGAAGTGCTACTTGTAGTGTGTTGCGGTGTTGTGAATTGTTGCAGAAATGGCAAATGCGGATGGAATGAGTCAGCTTATGAGCGACAAGCTGGACAAGAACAACTTCCATTCTTGGAGATTCAGAATGACGAATTTCCTGATGGGAAAAGGTTACTGGAAGTACATCGAAGGAGAGAATGAAAATGCTCCGCAGTTACCAGAAAGGAATCGGACTACAGAACAGTTAAGAGCATATGAGGAATGGAATCAAGGAGTACGAAAGGTAATGTATTGGCTATCTGTTAGCATACAAGATAGCATGATTGGACACATACATGATGCCAAGACTCCAAAAGAGGCTTGGAACAATTTGGTCACTTTGTACGAGACCAATACAAAGGCACTAAAATTGCAACTCAAGAACGAGCTGCATACATTGGAGAAAAAGAGCATGTCGGTAAGTGACTACACTCTAAAAATCAAAAGCATATGTGAGTCACTTGCATCTATTGGCATGAATGTAGATGATGATGATAAGGTGGAAGTGTGCCTTCGTGGTTTAGGAGCTGCATATAAGCAGTTCAGAACTTCTATACAGACCAGGGAAAATATTCCGAATTTTGCTGATCTGGTATCTATGCTGATCATTGAAGAAAAGAATCTTGGTGAGGATTCAAACTCCCAAGGAAAGCTCAGTTCTGAGCAGGTATTCTACTCTGGCAGAGGAAGAGGCAGAGGTAGAGGTTTTGGAAGTGGAAGAGGAAACAATAACCAAGACCACGGTCAACAACAGAATCATGCAGGAGGAAGAGGACAGTTTCGAGGCAGGGGGAGTCAAAGAGGTCGCAGAAATTTCCAAAGAAATGATTCAGGTAATGATAGTAAAGGATGCTGGAATTGTGGTAAACCTGGACACTTTGAACGTGATTGCAGGTTAAAGAATCAAAATAACAGAAGGCAGCAAAACAACTATGCATCCACAAGTGCAGATGATTCTGAGAAGCTGTTTATGGTTCAACATCACATGATGAATACGATGTCTGCTGGTGTTTCAAAATCGAATGATAATGTCTGGTATGTTGATTCAGGTGCTTCAAATCACATGACCAGTCATGCAAAATGGTTTAGTAGTTTGCAGAAAATGCCAGTTCCTGGATATGTTGAAATAGGTGATGACACATCACATCCTATTGAGCATACAGGAAACATAGCATTGTCTATGGAGTACGGAAAGGTAAAACATCTTGCTGATGTGCTGCATGTTCCAAATATAACGAAGAATCTGGTTTCTGTTGGACAAATGGTTGAGCAGGGATTACAAGTCAGGTTCAATGCTGATGGATTATATGTAGAAGAGTACAAGCAAGATGGACGATTGGTTGCCAAAGGAAACAAAGTGGGTAGGATGTTCACCTTAAATGTGAAGATTCCTGAAATGAATGCAGCCATGTTTGCAAAAGGTGTAGGAGTTTTTGCAGATATAGAGATATGGCACAAACGGATTGGACATGCAAACTTGCAAAGGCTGAAACTGATGCAGTCAAAGAAGATTGTCCATGGACTACCAAATTTCAAAGTTGCAGAAATGCAAAAGGTATGTGCAGCATGTCAATTTGGTAAACAGTCAAGAGCATCATTTCCACATGACAAGCATGTTAGTGAGAATGTACTAGAAGTAGTACATACAGATGTTTGGGGTCCAGCAAAGACCACATCTATGGGTGGTTGCAGGTTTTATGTTACTTTCATTGATGACCATACACGCAAAGTATAGGTATATTTCATGAAAGAGAAGAGCGAGGTGTTTACTCATTTCCAGAATTTTAAAGTTATGGTGGAAAAGCAGACAGGGAAGTACATTCAGACATTAAGATCTGATGGAGGAGGTGAATACATGTCAAATGAGTTCAGTAGTTTCTAAAAAATCATGGAATTTGGCGTCAGTTTTCATGCAGGTACAGACCACAACAGAATGGTGTTTCTGAACGCAAAAACAGACATATTACAGAAATAGCAAGAGCCTTAATGGCTGAGAAGAATATGCCTCATTGTTATTGGGCAGAAGCTGTGCATACTGCTGTATATATCATGAACAGAACTTTGACTGCTGCTGTACATCAAGTTACACTTGAAGAGAAGTTTACAGGTAAAAAGCCAAACTTATCACATCTGAAAGGTTTTGCCTGTATTGCATATGTACATGTTCCAGATGAGTTGAGGATGAAGCTTGATCCAAAAGCAGAAAAATGTGTCTTCATTGGATATTCCCTTGAGCAAAAGCGGTACAAATGTTATAACCCACTCACACGACAGGTGAAGGTGAGCAGAGATGTGGTATTTGATGAAATGTCAAGCTTCTATGCAGATGCCAAAGAAGGACTCAATCTTGAACCAAATGACAAAGAAAATGCTGAAAAATCTAGTGCAGAATCTCAAGTTTTGAGTGGACCGGATGCATCACCAAGCAATAGTTCCAACTCAAATCCATGGAGTGGAAGATTGCGTGGAAATTTCAGTCCAGCAAATTCATCAAATACATCCAAGAAAGGTAAAGAAAAGCTTTCTGCTGGTAGTAAAACAGGTGCAGGTTTTGAAGACGTTGATGGAGATTCAAGCGGTTCAGAAAAGAGTCTTGATGAGGAACTTGGATTGCCCTTTGTAAAGACTCCAGGAGTAAGAAGGGCACATGCAGATGATACAAGAAGAAGTGACCCAGGACCAAGAAGATCTGGGAGGATGCGTAATTCAGTGCAACGATTGACATATGATAGTTACATGGCTCGCCATTGTGCCTACATGACAAAGGTAATACAAGATGTTGAACCTTCTTGTTTTGAAGATGCAATTGGTAATGCAGATTGGGAAAAAGCTATGGATGAGGAGATGGCTGCACTTTATGGAAATGATACATGGAAGCTGGTTCCATTGCCGCAAGGAAAGAAATCCATAGGCTACAAATGGGTTTACAAGGTAAAGCATAATGCTGATGGTAGCATAAGCAGGTATAAAGCACAATTGGTAGCTAAAGGTGTTGGAAGCAGTCAGAGCCACAGACGATGTGGAAGCATGTAAAGACGGAGCAGGGAGCCAGTCGGATCATTTTTTCAAACAACTATGTTTTTATTACCTCTTCAAACATCCAACAGTGATTTTCATCACTCTTGTAACATATGTAATATAGACAAAACCCCATTTTGTAATTCATAGCTCCATTTTGTGCAAGCCGAGGAGTCCTCGAGCTTGAGGAGCTTAGGTAGAATGCGCGTACCACTTTTCGTTATTTTTAGACGTCGTTTACCCTTCCAAATAGCCTCTAGGACCTATTTTTTAACTAGGCCAGTCACTAGATGTGAAACCGGTCAAAACTAGCCTAGAAACTATAAAAAGAGCTAGAGAGCTCATTTTTGAGGTTGGTTCATGTTGGCTAGTGTGAGCTTAGAGCTAGTTTGAGCTTGTAATAGTGTTCTTGAGTAATAGAGCTAACTTCTCACCTTCCATTGTGTCTTGCTTGTCATTGTGTGTGTGTATGTGTGTGTGCATCTTTGTGCTTCTCACCTTCACTCTCACTTCATCTCACATTCACGATCTTCATATCACTCCTATCTCTTCCGCGGATTGACATTAAGGAGGTGGAGCTTCTTAACGTGGTTCTCACCATTGTGCTAGAGCAACACCAAATTTGGCGCCGTTGCCGGGGATCGAGTCTAGGACGAATGTGTGATGGTAAGAGTATAGCAAGAAGTGGCGTTGGAAGGTAAAAATTTCAGTTTTTGTTGTTGTTTTTATTTAGTTTTTAGTGTTTTTCACCTTCCCCATACTCCATCTTCATCATCGCATCATCATCTTCATCTCCAAAAAAATCAGAAAATTCACCATATCCACCCATTCACCTCATTTCCCCTCATTTGTGCATGCGAGAGAGCGAGAGAGAATTTTTGTGCTTGTGTGTGCTTGTGTTTTCTTGAGTTTTCTTGCAGGTACAGAGCTCCAGTGCATCAGGAAAGCTTGGAAAAGGTAAAATTTTACTCACTGTCAAAGATCTGCCGAGTGTGGCGGACCATCACGATGGTCTGCAATCTTCGGAATTCTTGGTAGGCGACCACACCACGAGGTAGGCGACCCTTGCGCATCCACGAATCCACAGGCGCATCTCAAAAATTCCTACTTTGGTGGACCATCGGGATTGGCTCAGACCATCGCGATTGTGTCGCACCATCGCGATAGGCCCACGCCATCGCGACGGCTCGGCCGGACCATCGCGACGGTCTCGGACCATCGCGACGGTTCACTTGAGCCATCGCGACAGTCCACTTGGACCATCGCGATTGTTCAGCTGACCCCGGACCATCGTGATTGGCCCATGCCATCGCCACGACGGTGCCACGTGTCAAGATAGACCATCGCAACGGTTCATTTTTCGGACCATCGCGACAGCCCAAAATCGGACCATCGCGATTGGCTCATGCCATCGCACTTGTGACCATCGCGACGGTTCACTGCGGACCATCGCGATTGTCCCCCTTTGACCGTTGACCCGCGCCATCGCGATTGTCCGCCTGATCACGCCATCGCGACGGTTCGACCGCACGCCATCGCGATCGCTCACTACTGGACCATCGCGACGATCCATTTTCATGCCATCGCGATCGTTCACTTCGGGCCATCGCGACCATTCACTTCGGGCCATCGCGACGGTTCAACTTTTCGCACCATCGCGATTGTCCAAACTCCACGCCATCGCGACGGTTCGCTTGGACCATTGCGACGGTCCCAGACCATCGCGATTGTGCACCCCCATCGCAAATTTAGGGCTCCATTTTTTGACCAATTTTGGGGGTATTTTTTGAGAAATTTTTGGACCATTAGACTCATAGGAGACCCCTTAGCTCATATTTGAAGGAAAACCTGATTGTCAGTTTTTACCCCCCAGGGCCTGAACGCTCATAACTTTTTCATCCGAAGTCCGTTTTTTGAGCTTAATAGCTCATTAGAAAGCTCGTGAGGTTCACCTAGTTTGGGACTATAAAGCCAAGGGGGCAAGTATTGAAATTTTGGGCAAAAGGGAAGGGACCTAAAAGGTGTATATACTCAAGTGTTTGATCATCCAACTGTGAATTGGTCTAATATTGGATTTTTCCAGGTCTAGCAAGGGCAATCAAAGGCAAGCAAGCAAGGCAGTGAAGACAGCAAAGCTTGGGAAGCGCGGCTTCTTGGGCATCAGAGCAACCAGAAAAGCTGACTCGAGGTTGGAAGATTACTCAACCCCCTCAGTCAATTCTTAGCTTAGGCTAAACGGTAGTGTTGTGGATTAACGACGATAGGAACGCCTCAAGTTCAAGATACTTAATTCTTTCAAGTTTAAGACTAAAGTAAAGGTGTGACGCGAAAACCTAAAGGAAAGAACATAAGTCTGACGGAACGAGAACTCAAAATTATAACGGAAAGTCGAATTCCTGACGCATATATTAAGACAAGAATCCGAAGAAACTTAAAAAGAATCAAGAAAGTAATAACAAAGAACCATTGACGATCTAAGCGTGTACTAAGTGTGCAAGGAAGAAAATTAATGAACCTTAGATCAGGGAGACACATAGGTAAGTCGGACCGACGAAGCCTTAGATCATTAGAGGCAAGTGTAAGAACCACTGCACGATCGTGGGCTCAACAATTGAATAGTAATTACCCCTACGAGAGCTCAGATACTAGCGAATCAGAAATGGCATTTAGCACAGACAGACCAGAAGGAGGGTCTAATGTAGCATATTTAGAAAAACCTGAAGGACCCTATAGAACGCAACTAGAGTTTCTCCGAACCAACCGCTTAGGTGCTCGCATCTATGAGGATGGTTTGCGAAGGCAAGTGGTGCAAATGCACAACCCTGATCAACCCATTGGATTGGAAAGACCAGTGGTGAAATTTGAGAGAGACGCGTACATAGACAAAGAAGGAACCATGTACGTTCTAAGTACGCAGCCAAACGATACTAATGAGTTTGGCACAATTCAATTAGAGACGGAAGCGAAATTTCAAGGAAAAGAACTATTAGAAGAACCTAGAACACCTAGAGGGAAATCCGTATTAACAAGAGTACTCATCCCAGAGTGGATCCCTCAAGATAACAGGAGCACCGAGTTGTTTGTAAATAAAGAGACAGATGAAGCCTTTTGGAGGTACAGAAAGGAACACCTTGGTGAGATAGACATCATTACAATTTATGAATTCAAGGACCCAGATACACCTGGAAAGGTTGTATACCTGGATGAGACTTCAGAAAGAGTCTTTGTGGTGCCTGACCGCGCTAAAAACACATACACATGGAGAGGTGAATTGGTATTCCCTCCATCTAGAACGAACATGAATACAAGTCAACAAGGAGCAGGAACATCCTGAGCCCATGGAAATCAAAGAGAAGGAAATAAAGAGAGACCGGAAGTAAGCTTTAATCATCCCATAGGGAGAGATAGAACAACCACGAACACTAATAGAGCGGATAGACAAAGAGATCATGGAATACTAGGTGGTAGAGATGATTTTCCTCTACCTAGGCCACGTGAACACGCAAGAGTATTGAGACCCACTCAATTAGTGAAATCCATGAAGAACTACTTTGATGGGACAGGAGATCCCTATGATCATGTTGCAGAATTCAAGCAAGTACTAAGAGCAGAACAAGTCGAGGACATGTTCACGCAATACAATGCATTTGGACTAACGTTAAAGAATACCGCTTTAACTTGGTTCCAACCATTGCGACAAAGGCAATTTAGACACATCCATCACTTTTTAGAGTCATTCATCACTGAATTCTCTAAAAGTGGGATTAGACATGACACGTCTTCGTTGATTCATAGCTTTAAACAAACCCCTCAGGAAACAGTTAGACTGGCAGGACGTAGGTTCAGACAATATGTCGAACGATGTCCAATGCAAGAGCTACCCTCACAAGCCAAACAAGTATCACTGTTCCTAGATGGGTTGTTGAGCGCCAAACTATGCTCCTATGTGTGCCTAAAGGAACCCAGAACGCTAGAGGAGTGTGTAAGAATATGTATAGACATCGAGGACAACCTAGGAGATGAGTTGGAACTCTCAAAGGTCTATAAGGACTCAGATTGTTCTTCTCTAGCATCCACAAAATTGTCTAATTCGATAGAGGACCTAGCAGAAAAAGTGGCCCAGAAACTAGGAGTTTCTAGTAAACAGGTGCCCAAGCTACCAACTAATGTACGTTGTTACACTTGTAGTGGAAATCATTTGGCAAATGTGTGCCCCAATGCACCACAACCTCAAGCCAACCCTAGTGGCCAATATTGTACAATTGAGAGAAGATACACGAATCATACGGCTCAGGACTGCCCATACAACAAACAAACCGTGAGACAGAACTACCCGCAAACATACCAGCAGCCAGGTAGGTATCAAGGCCAATACAATGCTCAGCCTTATTACTATAGGCCTCCCCAGAACTACCCATACCAGGCTCAACAGAGACCTCAACCTGTCTTAGCTCAGCAGCCACCCCCACCAGCGAATGTCATCTCAGTCAAATACGCTGCTGCAGAAGAGAACCTAAGTAGGGCCTTAGTGCCTTCTTCACCCTTGATCACAGAAAGTGACCCGAACTCAAACAGTTTTGACTCTACTCATGTAACTAGTCCACCCGCTTATTACACGGAGTCACCAGAACATGTGGAGACGTATCATTATGATAGTCCACCAATGGAACCTAGTTGGGAGCCAGACTATGCTAATGTGATGTACGCAAACCCAAACCCACGGCCCCAATTGAGACAACAAAGACCACAGGGCCCTAGAGGACCATGCTTTAGGTGCCAAGGAGATCACTTCATAAAGGATTGTCCACATCCCCCAATAGCAAGGCAATCACATTACTATAACATACAAGGCTTTTGTGCCGATTGTGGCAAAGAGCACATAATCAAAGATTGTCCTAAGAACCCAGTTAACACTTCGAATGTGACACCGATCAACGTGATAGGTATTGTAAATAACGCAGATGGATCCAACCCTACATACGTGCCTATCCAAGCTATAACCAGAGCCCAGGTGCTCTTACAAAACCAACAGCTTAATCAAGAGAAAGTAGCCGGAACTAGTGAAGTTGCAGAATCTAGCAGTAAAAAGACAAAATCTTGGAAAGATTCTAGAGAAAGAATCAAGAGAAAATGGAGTAAAAAGATAAGTGAGTTGGAAGGAAGTTTAAAGGAATCTAGAGCCAAAATCCAAGAATTGACTTCACAGGACTTGAATCAAGAGAATCCAGCTCAGAAATCAGGATCAGTTTTAGCGGAACCCATACCAGAAGATCTAGACATGATGTTTCGTGCATATCAGGCTAGAATAAAAGAGGGACCTCAAGTAACGGAAATGAGTAAAAACTACCCTCGAGCTGATCTAGAAATTGAGAGAACTAAACTTTGCATGAAGATGGTAGAGTTAGCACAAGCTTTGTTCGAAGCCTCTAGATATCTTAATTGGAATAACATGGCAAAACCGGAATTACACTTTCAAGGACTCATGGAGAGGCTAGAATATTTGATTGACAGCAAAGAGAAAAAGGATCAGCCTAGGAACCCTATTGTCCCAGAGACACAGGAAAGGAATGCACCATCCCTGTCTCAAGTACCCAATACAGAAAGTCAAGACAACTTCTCTTCCATACATAGGTACTCACACGAATTTTTGAGGGAAATCCAAGAAGAGAAATGGAGAAAAGAACAAGGAACTCATCCTCCTATTCAGGAAATAGATGACTTGCAGGAACAATTTCCCCAAGACATTCCCTCTATTTACGATGATGTAGAGGTGGAACAACTGAGTGAACAGATAAGATTTGAATCTAATTCTTTACAAGAATTACCTCAGTTCACAGGACCTTGGGAAGCAAAGTCTATTAGTATGAGAGCACCCACGATAATAGTGAGGAATGAAGAATCAGTGATCCCTAGGAACATGGAAGTGATCAAGAACACTAAAGTACAGTGTAATCTCACTCTGGAGGAATTGTTAAAGGTAAAACCAGAATTGTGGAAGCACGTAGCAAATCAATTCCCTGAGCTTGCTACCACACCCTCTCAGATAGGATCACATAAGAAGGTACCAGAGATACCCGTGGAAAAGATTGGAGACGTAAGCGAAGGAGAGGAAGGTAACACATATCTTCCAATAACCCATCAGGGCTACACCACGAAAGCCATCTTAGATTCAGGAGCCAGAGTATCCATCGCTACCACCGCTTTGTGGAAACGTTGGGGTAAGCCAGCACTCAGACCCACCAGGATGAAACTACAAATGGCTGATGGACACATAGAAAAACCATTAGGCTTACTAGAAGGCATATCACTCACCACTTGTGGTGTAGAATTTGAGCATACCTTTGCCATTTGTGACTTTGCGAAAAATCGTGCTTATGAGATGATATTGGGACGACCATTCATGCGTCAGTTGCAAATTGTACAAGATTGGGGAACTAATTCTTTGTACTTGCAACATTTAGGAGTGACTACCAAAGTCAATCTTAAAGACTATTCACATAGAGATGTACCCCCAATACAATGGAATACCATCCATAAGACACAAGTAGAGACGGAATCTGTGCACTCATTAGAATCAGATCCTTCTTGGTTTCATGAGGATACCCATTTATGGATGTGTAAAGTAGCCAAACAAGAGGAAGAACGATTAGAAGCAAGGACCTTAGGTGCAGAACAACATCCACGAACCCTTCAAGATCCAGCATATGCACCTGTAGTATTCCCAGACGAAGAGTTTGAACCCCATGGTTGGGCAGAAATCCTAGCAACCATGGATGTAGCCATCAATGAAGAACAATGGACACCCCACTGTGACGAGGATGGCTATGACATTTCAGTTTTTACGATAGAGCCAATCATGTGCGATGCAGTTTTAGAAGAATGTGAACCTACCACTGATGCATTTGAGGATGCAAGCGATTTTGATTTAGAATCAATTATCATGGACTCACCCTTTGCATCAGAGGAAGAATATTTTTTCGAGGTAGAGACTCACACTCAGAGACACGAGGAAATTACGAACGAGGTGAGGTTAGCCACTCAAGTGACTACCAAAAGTGAAGGCAAGAAAAGAAAGAAACCATGACAGAAAAAGAAGAATCTTTATTTGAAGTACCCGAGAACTTCAAGAAATATGAAATCGAAGATAGAAGAATCATGGTACGAATGCCTAATAGAAAGGTGAATGACGGACAAGTATACGATAACCGAGAGAAAACCAAGAAAGTAATAGTTGCCATAGAAGGAGAAGAAGAAAAATGCACATACATAGGGCATGATTTGACGACTGAAGAAGAAGAAGAGTTAGTTGCCCTATTGCGCGAATATAGAGATGTTTTTGCTTGGAGTTACAAAGATTTGAAAGGAGTAGATCCAGATATATGCTCTCATAGAATCCCTATGACTCCAGATGCAAAACCGACAAAACAGAAACCTTACACGTACAATGATAATTACGCTGCGAAGATTAAAGAGGAGATAGATCGCTTGATAGAAGCAGGATTCATTTACGAAATTGAGCATACCGAATGGGTATCCCCCATTGTGGTTGTGCCCAAGAAGAATGGAAAATTGCGTGTGTGTATTAACCTTAAAAAAGTTAATGCCGCCACGATTAGAGACAGTTATCCTCTTCCTATCACGGAACACTTATTGGAAAGAGTTGCGGGCAAGGAAGTTTACAGCTTTCTTGATGGATTTTCAGGCTATAATCAAGTAGCCATTGCTCCAGAAGATCAACACAAGACGGCTTTTGCCACTGAATGGGGCATATTTGCATTTCGTGTAATGCCATTTGGCTTGACAAATGCACCCGCCACTTTCCAGCGACTCATGTGTCATGTTTTTAAGGAATTCTTATGCAAGAGCTTGGAAGTTTATGTCGATGACATATGTGCTCATTCAAATGTAAGGCAGACGCATATCCCAGAGTTAAGACAAATATTTGACAAATGTCGAGAATATCAGGTTTGTTTGAACCCAGAAAAATGCGTTTTCATGGTCAGACAAGGCAAAATTCTAGGACACATTGTGTCAAAAAATGGAATCTCTACGGACGAGGAAAAGGTGAAGGTAATTGCAGAATTACCTAGACCAACTAATGTGAAAGAGGTACAGGCATTTATGGGCCATTGCGGATATTATAGGAGATTCATACACATGTATGCAATCATAGCCAAGCCTTTGTATTCTCTTTTAACCAATTTTGAATGGAAAGATGAATGTGAAAATTCATTCAATGAACTTAAACGACGCTTGTGCTCAGCACCTATATTGACTACCCCAGATTGGAGTAAGCCATTCCATGTACATGTGGATGCATCCAATTATGCCATAGGATGCGTGTTAGCACAACCCACGAATGAAGGTAACATAGATCTCCCCATAGCTTACGCTAGTAGACAATTGAACGCAGCAGAAAGAAATTACACCACGACGGAACGAGAAGGATTAGGGATGATCTACGCAGTAAAGAAGTTTAGGCACTATTTGTTGGCCAACAAATTCAAGTTCTTTACAGATCATCAAGCCCTATTGTACTTAGTCAACAAACCATGTAACACAGGACGACTGATACGTTGGTTTCTATTACTCATGGAGTATGATTTTGAAGTGGTAGTCAGGAAAGGAAAGACACATCTTAGAGCTGACCACCTCTCAAGATTAACCTCAGGAGAAGCTCCCCAAGGAGTAGCGGATGAATTACCAGATGCATACTTGTTTAACCTTGAGATAGCACCAGAATGGGCTAAGCCTATAGTCCCTATTCTGACATACGGACCCAAGAATCCTAGGATAAAGATCAAAGAAGGAGAGATTACCAAGTCTCAGAGATACCAAATAATGGCAGGAAGCATATATAAACAGGATAATCAAAAGATTCTTGCTTGTTGTGTAGATGAATCAGAACATGCGAATTGGTTGCAATTAGCACACATAGGTGCACTAAAGAAACATTATTCAAAACATCGAACATTACAGACTCTGCATAGATTGGGAGTATATTGGCCTACGATGGAAGCAGATGTCTACAAGTTGTGTAAGGAATGCAGTGTTTGCTGTGAAAGACCACCAGTAGAGCATGCTACATTATATCACGTGTCTCTCACACCAGACTGGAGTGAACCTTTAGTGACATACTTGAGGACGAACACATTCCCTCAAGGAATGACTTTAGCACGACAACGCAGTCTAGAGCAGGAAGCTCAAGATTATTCACTTATCGGCGATAACCTATACAAAAGAGGACGAGATGGATATTTAAGACAATGTGTTCATGAGAGCGATTATCTGAGCATACTAGAGACTGCACACCAAGGTGTTGCAGGAGGTCACTTTGGACCCGATAGGATAGTCAAATCCATTCTCTTTGCAGGATTATGGTGGCCCACTCTTCACATGGATGCACATACCTATGTAAAGAGATGTGATGTGTGCCAAAGAACTCAGTTTCCTACTCGCAGAGATGAAATGCCATTGAAACCCATGATGGGCGGACGTGCATTTTCTAAGTGGGGTATAGACTTTGTAGGACCCATTAACCCCCCTGCAAAAGGTACACATGCGGAATACATTATTGTTGCCACAGATTATCTTACGAAATGGGTAGAGGCAAAAGCCACGAAAAAGAATGATGCACACACAACTGTAAAATTCTTATTTGAAAATGTCTTTACAAGATATGGATTGCCTATAGAGTTAGTGAGCGATCGAGGCACTCACTTTCTAAACCAAGTCATTGAATATTTGTTACAGGATTTTATGGTGATACACAAGAAATCTGCACCATATCATCCTCAGGCCAATGGTCAGGCTGAAAGCGCTAACAAGATACTTTGTAACGTACTGACGAAACTCGTGAACAACAAACGTTCAGATTGGGACAAACAGTTACACCACGCTGTTTGGGCATATTGAGTGGCCTACAAGACCGTACTCAATGCAACTTTCAGATGGTTTTTGGTCAGAATGCAGTGCTTCCTTTGGACTTCTTGATACCGACCCTTAAGGTTGCACAAGAACATCAGTGGACTGGCCATGAGTTATCAGCGAGAATAATGGACTTGGAACGATTAGGAGAAACCAGGCTGAAAGCAGTAGCAGGAATATACGCAGCGAAGAAGCGACAGAAAGCATATTTTGATGCACATGTGAAAGATAAAGGGTTAAAAGAAGGAGATTTAGTTCTAGTGTATACACTGAAACAACACGCACGGAAGTTAGAAAAGCGAGGTTATGGACCTATGATCATTAACAGACTTTCGACAAGTGGAGCAGTACAGTTAGCCACCTTAGAAGGAGATATAATGCCTAATTACATTAGTGGCTGTAGAGTCAGGTTATATCAAGAACCTCTTACTGAGGATATGCTTAGACGACTCACATTGGCAAAGAAGCGTAAGGAGGAAGAAAACAGAATACGAGCTGAAGCTCAGGCAGAAGCCATAGAACGCATTAAGCGCATGAAGCTAAGAAGACAAGGACTAGGGAGAGAACATTATAACCATCTGGAAACATCCCCCAGATATCCCATGGCCATGTGTCAAGTAAAGTCAACCACTCATCCTAGCATATTGGACAGGAGACCATTCATTACAGTTAGGCTAGAGCACAGCAACCCTTGCCAAGAGCTCAGGGCTCTAATTGACTCAGGTGCTGCGACTAGTGCGATTAGATGGTCCCACTATAAGGATTCAGGAATAGAAATGCGGCCAATTGAGGCATACCTCATAGGGCTAGGAGGCATGGAAACCCCTTGCATGGGTGAGGTGGACCTTCCTATCCTCATTAAGGATATGACCATGACAGCGAAGCTACTAGTGTGCCATGATGACGACCTGATAGAACCCCTAATCCTTGGCCAAGATTGGCTATACGATCAGTCAGTGGACCTAAATCTTAGACAAGGCTCCTTACAGATTGGAACCTTAGAGCAGAAGCGAGTGATACCGCTTGACTTCCCTAATGGCATTCCGACTGAGGTTTGTAACCCTAGACCCTATGAAACGCATGCGACGGAAGACCGGAAGATCTTGGGTCAGACCAGTCACGTTACGTCTACACCAACCCACTCGGGCTTGGCTATGGACAGTTGTCAATCAGAAGGACGACAAGAGATCTTCCCTGGGACTTCCTGCAAACTAGAAGGGGCAGCTACCCAACCGCTAGGGCAGATGGACACAATTAGCGGTCAGGTGGGTTGCATCAACGGCCAAATGAGCACAACACCCTGCGGTGCTCATCCTTCCAAACTTGTTGCGGACTGGCCTAGATTAAAGTTAAAGAACGAATCACTTCCTAATGGGCAGGTCACGCAAGTGTTGGAACTCCCTTCTTTTCCAAAGCAGAGCGTCCATCCGACCTCTCAACCTCAACCACAACAGAGTCAACCACGACGAAGGAACCCAGACCGACGGCAGTATCAGAAGACACACCAAGGAAAGCAGTTTAGGCCACCCAAAGGAAGCGGCACCAGACAAATATGGGTGCCAAAAGGACAAAAAGCACCGAAGAACTCCAACCAAGCAGAGATCGACAAGAAAAAGGTAGGGCAGAAACAAAAACAATATCCACCATCCCCTCGACCTTCTTCTACAGGTCCGAGCATTCGACAAATTTGGATCGCCAAGAAATATCTTACCCATAGACCCACACCCACGCAGATTTGGGTACCCAAGCCATGTATCATAGCTCAACACTTAAGCCATGTAATATATACCCCTCACAAATCTTTCCATCCCTCAATACCACCACACCCGATACTACCTTTTGCCCCTCCGCAGAAACCCACCACCCACTCAAAGACTCTTAGGAAATGGCTACCGAAGCGAGTCCAACCGTCTTCCCCTAACCCACTGTCTAACTACCCCCCGACTAACATACAACCTTGTAATAAATCACTAACCTTTAAACCTTGTATAAATTCACCCACCATCATCACACATCACTCATAATCTCATCTCATCAAGAAATGTATGCATAATCTGAAACGTGTAGGTGTCTAGAGACCTGCACTAGTGCTGCAAGAAGCATTGCATCCATCACATCACAGCACTTGGCTACACGGGTTACGCATCAGTTATGGAAAGGGATTGCGGTCTCACTTTAATGGGATCATAATTAATTTCCATGCTAATGTGTTAATCTTTTGTAGCAGATCTTTCTCGTTAGCGCATCAGTCATCATGCAAACCGACGAAGGACCATCAGAAGCAGGCCCCAGCGTAGCTGCTGTGCCCCTCACTGTTTTACGAGCAGAATCCCACCCGACTGCTCCACCGCCAGAATTCCAAGGATTTCCAGGGCCCATGCCGATCGATAACCCACCAATGGGCTACACGGAAAAGATACACCGTAACTCTCACTGGTTTCAGGGACTTGCAGGACCCTTAGCGGACGCGGATTTTATATTTGAATCTAATTTGACATTTGATGACCGCACTTGGGGAAAATACCAATTCTTCTCCAGAGAGTTCGAAGGCTTACAGAACACCCAGGACTTAACTCACGTTTGGGCCAGAGCCGGCTTCACAGAGTATTTCAGTGATCCTCTGCCCAAACCTGACTTTTATAGGTGTTATTATTTAATCACTACTTTGCTGGCCTCAGAGAATAAGGATATCCCAGGAACTTTTATCTTGCCTTCTTTAGTGGATGATCCACCCTACAAAAGATTTTATCTTTCGAAGGATTTAATCAGAGCTGCCATCAAGATTCATGGAACCCACATGCCCACAGATCGAGAGAGATTAGTTCCAGACCCTATGAAACGTGGGGATGTCACTAAGTGGGAGGAGATCTCAGCAATTACACCTGAGCTGTCAAAGCCGCTACGGATATGCATGCAACACTTCGCATTCCCCGCTCAGGACAGATTCACCATGCCACATAAGAGAATATGGTTTGGATTGTACTTAGCCTGTACTGGACCTCAGACTGTCGATCTGGCGAGCTGGATCATTGATCAAATGTATTTGGCACAACACAGATGGGAACGAAAGAAAGTGCTTAATGGATGTTGTGCACTAACAAGAATTGTTTATATGTGCTTGGCTTATGACTTGCCAATTGAACGTGCATTGACAGGAGAAGAGCTGAAGGCATTCAAAGGAACGACGAAGAAAGCCAGGAAGCCCAGCAGAGCACGGGCAGGTAAGCGCATGAGAGGCACTATCCCTTGCCTTCAAGTGCCAGAGTCACCATCACCACAACCCTCTCCTGAGCGATCACCGACAGAAGCTGCTCCCACAGTACAACCCATTCGAATAAGATTATCTCGACCAGTGGTAACGGAGGGCACTACTAGTACCGTTGCTCCTCAGGTAGCTACAACCACAGAACCGACCACCACGACAACAGAAGCTCCCACCACTATTGGTGCGGAAGCCTTTTCTTTCCCATTACCACACATGGAGGCAGAACCAATAAACACAACATTCGATTTTGAAATGCCTGATGCATTCTCAAATGAGTTCCAGTTTTCAGAGGCACAAATGTTCTCTCAAGAATATGAACGCCCCAACTACCCTACCACACCGCGGGATCAACCACATGGACAAGTTGTGTCGAGCTCTGATGACGAAAGAATAGCCACCGATGACGATGAAGGTGACGATGAAGCCAGCCAGGGCACGCATGATTCCCAAGAACAAGGACAAACAGATGGCCAAGGCCAACAAACCGATGCACAAGGTGACACCAGCACACATGAAGAGGAGACTTTCGAAGCAGCAGCTTACACGTTGGCAATCAAGAAATTATATTGTACGATGGAGAAAGTCTGGGCACGGAAGAAATTGACTGAAGAAGAGAGCCAGACCATAATCGAACAAGAACTCATCTCCGGAGGGTTTGAAGAAGTTTACATCAGAGGGTTTAGAGAACTGGTCAAATCCATCGGCCCGGTCGAAGCACTGAGATATTTACAAAGGAAGCCACTCCCCCAATATGACCCTCGCAGAGTTCGCTTGTTATCGAAGCCCGGTGAATATATTCGAGTTCCGGTAGGTGCTCAATCATCCCACCAGGCGCAAGAGGCACGCCTACGTCCGGAAAGATCCGTCGACTCCCCACCACGTACTACCGTTGTACATACTACCACTATCCTTGAAATAACATCCACACCTTCTACTCCTCTCTCACCTCATGTTTCACCAACCCATCCTGTATCCCCCGCACACCCACCTGCTCCTCCTACATCCACACCAGTCCACGGCAACATAGCCACAGCTTTTGCCCTGCCCATTCATGCCACCATGCCCGCACCCACCCCACCTCGTCTACGTGTTAACCCCTTCATCCCTTCATCCTATCCATCCTTCCCCCCACCTTTAAGACACCCTTTCACCTTTCTAACCCCACTAACCTTCTCACCAGTTTCACCTCCCCAACCCACTATAACCCCTATTTCCCCTTTTCACCAAGCCGCTCCAGCCATCCCCCCTGTAAATTACTCTACATTTGTAAATCCCGTCTTCACACATAAACAACCACCCACATACACACCGCTTTTCACAGTCACCGCACTTGACACGTCCAGTGACATGGACATCTCACCACCCACCGCACCAGCACCCACTCCACTCACAGCACCATCATATTTAGGAACGTCACAATTTTCCACGATCACCACTGCATCCACCTTCCCAACCCCATTCCCCATTCCCGCTGCATCTACTTCCACTGCATCCTCACTTAGCACTCCATTACTATTATCGCCAACCATAGACACTGCACTTCAACAAATGTTCACATGCATGTCACAAGTACGAGATGAGTTTGCATCTCTTGGCAACAACTATCAACAGCTGCAGAGGACGACAAATGAATTACAGTCGCAGCTTAATTCCTTATCAATCGAGAATGCCTCTTTAAATACTCGATACCAAGAACTAAGAGAGGCATATCATAAGCTAGAGCTAGAAAGTGAAGAGAAAACAAAAGAAGCCACTGCTGATCTGGACAACCTGCTTCGAGCCCAAACAATTAGGAACGCGACGCTGACCAGGAATATGGGCTTACTCAGGAGGCACCTAGCCGCAGCAAAAGAGGAGAACCAGAGACTCCAAGACCAGAATAGAGAGAATTTGGAAGCGGCATTGGACCATCCAGAACAACCCTTAAGTCCTAGCAGATTCAAGGCAATCCCATCCGAATCGATGCAGATGTTGCTAGAGGATCACGTGAGATTGCTAGAGGACTATGATCGAATGAACGAAGAGCATCAGAAGTTAAAAGAAGATCACAAGCTACTACAGCTCAGAGAACCGACACCACAACAAGTACAAGTAGCAGCAGAATTACCAGAACCTGTGGACCCTGCTCTTGGAATCTTAGAAGAACTCAACGCATTACGGGCCCAAGTAGCCACTCTCCAATCACGCATAGATGTATACGAAGCACCACCACGGCCTGACTCCCCACCGGAGATCCCAGCTGACGACGAGAACATAACCATTCCGGTGGAGGAAACGTTTGAAGAAGCATACGAGCCAATACCCATCCCAGGCGGACAAGTCACGGCCGAAGGCCAGATGACCTATGAACTTCCTACCCCCGGGTGGATGAAAACGATTGAGGAACTTGGAACGACACATTCTGCCAGAGTAGAGGCACAGTTACATGCCATGGCCATGATTGAAGAGAGAATCTTACAATCCCCCTTCTTTGCTCATTTAGCCCCCCGACGCTATATATCTGGGCATGAGCTGCAGTATAAACCGTACTTCATGTTAATGGCTGAATATCAGCTAGCTATAGAGAAAGAAACCGGCATGAAACCCACGCATGCTACACAATTCGAGCCGGCGGACTTGCCACCAAATGCGCAAAGAGGAGAGATCCATCAACCTGATTGGCGCAAAGATCTACTCCAGAAGTACCCAGAAATGATGAGCACATGGGTGAAAGCGCCTTTACATTTAAAGTATAATCCTTGCTGGGGACCAGTACCACGACGCCGCTCCTGGACTACATTCGCTATCAAAGTACAAAACAATAGGCAGTGTCAGGATTGGTTGAATTACCCCTACTTCAAGCCGCCCACCAAGTTACCCACCGTTGGCTATATGATGGCGACAATCCGTCACTGGCTCCCTCGCCTGAAGCATATGGATGATATCGCCGCGCATATGACTGTCAAAATTTTTGACATGATGCAAATGATATTTAAAGTCTTCCGACGCGTCAAGGCACCGCATGTAAACACCCCGGGATTTGAGCATGGTAACTTTGATCTAGTATATGACATGAGCACAACGCCATCGCTCCGCGTGCTACAAGCAAACATTTGAAGAGATGTTCACCACCGGATTTTGGGAATACCATTCCGAGGTATTCATAAGCAGGCCCACACATTTATTGCAACTTTTTGCCTGTGAGCGAATGGTTTATTCCGCGCACTATCAACTCCCGCCACCCGACGAACCACAACCAATCGACTGGGAGAAACTCGAGGCTGATCTGGCCCGAGGCATTCGAGT
Source organism: Ceratopteris richardii (assembly GCA_020310875.1). NCBI lineage: Eukaryota > Viridiplantae > Streptophyta > Polypodiopsida > Polypodiales > Pteridaceae > Ceratopteris > Ceratopteris richardii. The sequence goes on from CM035429.1 coordinate 95,204,984, forward strand.
ATCTGAGCACACCCTCGCTCACGACCTCCTACAAAACTACATCCGGCAGACCGCACAACAAGGTTCTGTCGAGGACGACAGAAGCGAGAGGGAGGGGGGTGTTGGAAGCAGTCAGAGGCACAGACGACGTGGAAGCATGTAAAGACGGAGCAGGGAGCCAGTCAGATCATTTTTTCAAACAACTATGTTTTTATTACCTCTTCAAACATCCAACAGTGATTTTCATCACTCTTGTAACATATGTAATATAGACAAAACCCCATTTTGTAATTCATAGCTCCATTTTGTGCAAGCCGAGGAGTCCTTGAGCTTGAGGAGCTTAGGTAGAATGCGCGTACCAATTTTCGTTATTTTTAGACGTCGTTTACCCTTCCAAATAGCCTCTAGGACCTATTTTTTAACTAGGCCAGTCACTAGATGTGAAACCGGTCAAAACTAGTCTAGAAACTATAAAAAGAGCTAGAGAGCTCATTTTTGAGGTTGGTTCATGTTGGCTAGTGTGAGCTTAGAGCTAGTTTGAGCTTGTAATAGTGTTCTTGAGTAATAGAGCTAACTTCTCACCTTCCATTGTGTCTTGCTTGTCTCTTCATTGTGTGTGTGTATGTGTGTGTGCATCTTTGTGCTTCTCACCTTCACTCTCACTTCATCTCACATTCACGATCTTCATATCACTCCTATCTCTTCCGCGGATTGACATTAAGGAGGTGGAGCTTCTTAACGTGGTTCTCACCATTGTGCTAGAGCAACAAAAGGTTATGCACAGACATATGGCATTGATTATGAGGAAACATTCAGCCCTGTAGCTAACATGTCTATTGTCAGAACACTTGTTGCATTAGCTACAACAAAAGGATGGACTTTGCATCAGATGGATGTGAAGAATGCTTTCCTACATGGGGAGTTACATGAAGAAGTATATATGGACCAGCCACAAGGATATGAAGATTCAAAGCATCCAAAATATGTCTGCAGGTTGCAAAAGGCTTTGTATGGGCTGAAGCAAGCTCCGCATGCATGGCATGCAATGATTGCTGTAACCAGCATTGGGTTTTCTATGTGTGATGCAGATCACTCACTATATGCAAGGAAGGCTGATGATGGCATCACTATTGTGGCTATTTATGTTGATGACCTGATTGTAGGTGGTGATAATGAAGAAAGCATCAAAGAGGTAAAGAAACTTCTTATGCAGGAATTCGACATGAAAGATCTTGGTGTGCTGCGCTATTTCTTGGGCATTGAGTTTATACATACAGAAACAAGTATATGGATGTCGCAAAGGCAATATGCCTTGAATATGCTGCAAAAGTATGGTATGGCTGATTGTAAGAAAATTTCTATGCCTTTAGATCAGAATTTGAAATTGGATACTACATTAGGTGAAGCATTGGAAAATGCTACTATGTACAGGAAAATTGTGGGAAGTCTTATATATCTTACAATTACAAGACCTGATTTAAGCTACACTGTTGGACTTGAAAGTCAATTTATGCAGGTTCCCAGGAAGCCACATTTGGATGCTCTGAGGCGCACTCTACGTTATGTGAGTGCTACTTTGGATTATGCATTGTTTTATGAAGCTGGTGTAGATTTGCAGGTTCATGGATACACCGATGCAGATTGGGCTGGTAGTACTCCAGATAGAAGATCTACTAGTGGCTTTCTTTTCTCACTTGGAGGTGCAGCTATTACATGGAGCAGTAAGAAGCAACCCATTGTTGCTTTGTCGAGTACAGAGGCTGAGTACAGAGGTGCTGCAATGGTAGCATGTGAGGCATCATGGCTGGAGATGTTACTTGCAAATTTAGGTGTGGAAGTGCAAAAGCCTATCACTATCTATTGTGATAATCTTAGCAGCATACAGTTAGCACAAAACCCTGTTTTCCATGCTAGAACAAAGCATATCGAGGTACATTATCACTTCATCAGAGAGAAGGTATTAGCAGATGATATTGATCTTGTTTATGTGAGAATAGATGAGCAGGTTGCTGATATTTTCACCAAAGCACTTGGAGCTGAGAAGTTGAAGAAGTTTCGGACGATGCTTGGATTACAAGATATGGTGTTGAGTTTGAGGGGGAGTGGTCATGCCAGTATATGTCAGGGATACTTCATTGAGCTTTATTAGACTATCTACCGAGAGTGATGGCACATTTGTTTCTTGCCAGCTCACTCATTCGCGGACATTAGGTTTTTCCTTATGTACTGGTCTTTATATATTGCACTTGTATTCTTGTTTTTAGGTCATTTTTGTACATTCCTTTTTATGTAATAGAAGAAGAAGAAGATCATTCTTCCTTGCCTCAATCTGTGTGTGTGCTTCTCCTTGAGAGTGAGAGTGTGTGTGTGAGCTCTCTTCCTTATCTCCTTCCTCGTGACATTTACAACACCTGCAATCTCTATTTCATCCACAAGATGGACTAATAAATGAACCTAAATATGAAAAAAATGATGTTGGAAGCTCTTTCTCCATCAAAATAGTAGCTCCTTGCATTCACATTTCTTTCGTGGGATCAAGTCTTTGTCAATCTCTTTTCATGTAATTCACCTATTATTATCATAAATTAAATTATAAATAAACTAATCTGCATCCATGTCTATAAGTATGTGTTAATGTGTGTATGTGTATGTGTATGTGTATATGCAATAATGCACACATGCATGTCCTTTTATGTGTTTGAAGATATGTTTGTGCATATGCATGTGTACGTGTGTGTGTGTGTGTAAATGTGTGTATGTGTATGTGCATGAGTATGTGTATGTGTTATATATATGTGAGTGTATGTGCATGTGTTTGTGTGTGTATATATGTGAGCATGCATGTTCATGTATATGTGTATATGTGCATATGAATGAGTAAGTGTGAGTATGTTAATTAATGAAAATAGAACAATTTAAATGAATATAAACAACAAAAATTCTACTTACAATAATTAGCCATATTTTATGCTTGGTGAACTTATTGAATAACTTGCAATAGAGAGAGAGAGAGAGAGAGAGAGATGGAAAGAGATAGAGATAGATCAAAAGAGAGAAAAAAAAGGGGGGAGAGAGAGAGAGAGAGAGAGAAATTGAAAGAAAAAGAGGTAGAAAGAAGGAGAGAGAGAGAGAATAAGAGAGAGATTCAGAAACACCACCATTGCGTAAATGATGTAAAAGCATCATGTATGTGATCATGCAAAGTGTCACATAAGCGATGCAAGTGAGCATCACATATGAGATGCTCCCTTATAAGTTGTATAGACGATGCTCACTTAGTGAAACTCTCATGAACATTGCTATGAGCATTGGAAACAACATTGGAGATAACATCGAGATTAACATCATTTATATGATGGTGTGCACTTGACACTTGGTTTGATGCAATGCATGATTACATAGTGACAAAAATGTGTCATGTTAATCATGGCTATGCCCCCATATTCCTTGTAGTCTTAACATGAGTTAAATTGAGTTCAGAGAGATATAACTCAAAACATGAGAATATGTACCACTACTAGACTTTCATGGGAAGTTGTAAAGTAGTGATGGAGAGAACACATATAAAAGGTGAGTTAACCACTTTAATGAAAAATGAGGATTGCATGTGTGAAAGTAGCTCTAATTACTCCAAAAGTCAGGGTTACTCCCCAAATCTATATAATGGCAGGTTGGGTGAAGAGTCATAGGTCATTTTACATGTGTAAGGAGGCTAGGCTCCAAAGTTTGTAACATTGGTATCAGAGACCACTTTCATGGAGACCTTGGCCTCATCTACTCCTTCATACTTCCATGTATCTTCATGGATTCATCATCTACTTCATGAGAGAATGTTTATTCCATCTCGCTTTTTTATACTTGTATCTATCAATATCTTTCTCTCTCGAATTTAGTTTTCATATTGAGGCTTCGATTTCTTGATCTCTCAAATTTCAAGTCACTCTTTGCATGGAGCTTATTTCTTTCCTTTGCAAAAAAATAATACATAATATCTTGCAAATGAGTGGAGTTGAACTACTGACTATGCTCATGCTAGTCTTTGAGCTATCAAATGTTCCATTCTCACTTTGCTAAGTAGAGTTCTTTAACAAGGTACTTAATAGGTCCATCAAACACTCCTCACATGTCTTAAGATCCCATGGTTATGGGAGTAAGATCATTAATAACTCACGAGATGACAGAAAATTTACTTTGTAAGTGAGATACTCATAATTAGAAATGGATCTTGAAAATTCTTTTCAAGATGTGGTAACAAGGTCTAGATGTGCCTTAGAGTTTCAAAGGGGTCAAATGATTTCCAAGGACATAAGAGGTTGATTTTAGGATTAGTAATTTTCTTGAATGATCTTAAGTTCAAAGATCCAAGGGTAATATTTTATGCTTTTCAAAATAATGTGACATGAAATGCCCAAACCTTGGAGCAAGGTGTTGAGTTGCACATAGGCTCAAAGTTATTAGACATTGATATAGTATTTAATTTCTAGTAAAGTGTTTCAAACTTAAGGAAAGTTGAGTTAAAGCAAACGTCACTCCACAATGGTACGTGGACTTGATGGTGGGAAACATTAATTTTTGCATTAAAATCAGAGTGGGTATGGTGGTATTGTGATATCGTACTTAAGTGATTGATGCCTAAGCTCAAGTTCAAGTTCAAAGATTAAGTTAAAGTCTTTGAATGTACTTAGTTAAACAATTGCGAAATTCATTTAGGATTTTCTTTGGTCCAGATCAAGTCAGGTTGACTAGGCTAAGGGGAAAAATAAATTTAGATATTCTACGTGGATCCTAAATCCCAAACTAGACAAAGTAGTCCTCTAGTCAGGTAATAGGTTGATGGATGTTTGTTGGAAGTGGACCTTATATTTTGTTCAAATTTTAGTAGATCTTCATTTATTCAACACATTCAAGTGAAATTTGTAAGAACTCTAAAAATTCTTGAAAAAATAGTGTATCCATCTACTTTAATAGGTCCATGCACAAGTGGTGCATACAAAAGGACCAAAGTAGTTTGGATGGAGATACTAAAATCAACCTACTTCACATGTTTGTCCTATGAATGCACCTTGTGCACATGGAGAGTTTGTAAATTAGACATGGATGTTTAGACCAACCTTAACGTTTTATCCATTACTTTTACTACATTCTATTTATCAAGTGCATAGCTAGATGGTACTGAAAATGATCTGTGAAGGAATTATGCCACACAGAAATCCCCTCTTTTTAGATCGAGTCTAGAATAGGATCACCTTCTCTTTAAAGAGATGAATCAGAGAGATTACAACTGTGATCCTCAACTGGACCATGGGTTCAACATAAAATCTATTACATATTTGTACCTTGAAGCATTATTTCAAGGGCGAAAATGTTCTTCAAGAGGGGAAACATCTTATAAAGTAACTTAGACAAGGATCTAAGTTAATGATAACATTAGGAACTTTTGGAGTATTAGATAACTTAGCCTAGTGATTAAATCTCAACGATAGGAAGGAGGAGGTATTGTGTTCAACCCTCAAGAGTAGAATGGGGAGCATATTTTGCTGAAAGACTCTCTAAAGCCTTCCACTCAAGTTCATGTGAGTTAACTTGAGTTCAAAGAGACTTAACTCAAAAGTGAATATATCTACCACTAGTAGAATCTATTTTGGGAAATACTAAAGTAGTGGTGGAGAACGAACATGTAAAAGATGACTCAATCACTTTAGTTATAAAGATTGGTAAGTGTTGCATGTGCAAAAAAAGCTTTATTTACTCCATAGATCATGGTTAGTCCCCAAATCTATATAATGGTAGATTTGATGGAGAGTCATAGGTCATTTATTGTGTGTGTGAAGACTAGGTTCTAGAGTTTGTTCTAGTATGTATGTATGAATGTGTATGTATGTATGCATGTATGTAATGTATGCATGTATGTAATGTATGCATGTTTGTATGTATGTATGTATGTATGTATGTATATATGCATGTATGTACGTATGTATGTATGTATGCATGTATATATGTATATATGTAATGTATGTATGGATTTATGTATGTATGTATGTCTATATATACATAATGTATGTATGCATCTAATGTATGTATGTATATACATATGAATGTATCTGTGTATGTATGTATTTATGTATGTATGTGTGTATGTATGTATGTATGTATGTATGTATGCATTCATGCATGTATGTATGTAATCTAAAGCTTCCTAACTATATATATATATATATATATATATATATATATATATATATATATATATATATATATATATATATATATATATATATATATATATATATATATATATGTATGTATGTATGTATGTATGTATTTATACATAAAAAAGAGCTATATGCTAACCATCGGAATGGATACTTTGTATAATCCTCATATTCTATGATTCATATATTCTATAAATCAATCGATTAGTATTCTGGTGAATTCAACAGATGTACCCAATACCGTCTAAGGGGAATGAATATTCATATGACTATTGGAATCCTTTCATTGTCTGTTAAGTTTGTATAATATCGGGGAATAGAAACACATTGAAAACATTTTGTTAATCCCCATTCCTCGAACCTATTTTTGTTTGCAAAAACCATAGCAATCAAACATTTCTCGCAACCAAGATGGGATGGGTTGTAGACTAAAGGCATAGAAGCTCGGAATATTTACAATCTTAAACACAAGACAGTGGCAACGTTAATTGCACTGATGATGGAGAGGGAGTTGCCAACACAATTGGGTAAGTATTTTTCAAAATATTCAGATACATAGGAGATGAGCCATACAACCACATCAAGGATGATAGAACGTGAAGGTGAGAGTTCAATTTGTGCATGCATATTGGCATAATTGAGATACGTGTTAGAATGGGGCATAGTCTTGTATCCATTGTTGCATCAATTTATGGAGGTACAAACAGCCTTCGAAGTGACGAAGTTGCAGATGGACGAAGCAGAAGGACGATGGGTTAAGGACAAATCTGAGAAGGGGTTAGGAGAAAGACCATGGGATTCAATTTTAACATCAGACCTCCTTGATTCTATTTGGGCAGAACAACTTGCCAAAGAGTGGACCGAGTTCCAAAGGCAATTTTTTGTACAAGGTCGACATCCATGTGACACTCTTTGATACACAGTATGACTTACTAGAAGGAGACTAAGATGATGCACACAAGTGCAAAGTTTTTCAAGCTACATTGGGTGATGAGGTGGTAAGATGGTTAATCAAATTTGCCCCTAATCATTTTGCAACATATGATGCCCTAAAAAATGCATTCTTAAGACGGTTCTAGAAGGTGAAGACCACTGGGAAATTATTTATTACTTTATAATACATGGTGCAACAGCCTAATCAGACCGTGGTTGATTGTGCATTGCTTTTTTGAAGTACTTTATGTCAAATTTTTGAACCAAAACGACCTTTGGAGGATGTAATTTTAGGTTTGTTTATGGATGGTTTGAAATCCATATTGAAAGAAAAATATGTATATTTGCATTGGATGCCACTCTTTCTCTGTATCAAATTATATATGTTATAGAACAATTGGAACATAAACTTAAAGTAGTGAATCCAGCTTGGCAACATCCTTCTGATGTCGCACCTTTGTTAAATGCAACTCCTTTGGCTATAAGTAATCTTTATAGTCAGATGTTTTATACCAAGTGTAGGAATCTAGGACATCTTGCATCAAGTTGCACATTAAATCAAATGTATTGTGCCATTTGTAATATGGTAGGATCAACAACCATTTGCTTGTAACCCTTGATCTTGCTTAATCCACACTTAGGATCAAGTCTAGATCCAATGGTCCATATCAAATAGACCCTTCCCCAAGTTAAGAAAGCTACTTTTGTTTCTATCCCTTGATTTAGATTGATCCTCACACAGGATTAATCCCAAATCCAATGGCTAAGAAGTAACCTTCCTAACTATCCATCTACAGTCTACTCTAGACCTCATCTGACCTCAAAGTCAGGAACCTACCAATATATAACACTCCCACATGGCTTCTCCTCATAATGGTGGCCTTACAAATAGAGTGTTATGGAACAATGGTGGTGCTACATAAGGGTGAGGCATTGAGCATATCTAACACCCGCCTCCTCCTTCAATGTCCACCGAAAGGTGAACTAACTCCTTGGCATCATGCCAAGTCTTTCATGAGGGTGGAGCATTGATCATGTCTAACACCCCCCTCAATGTCCAGCCAAAGGTGAACTATCTCCTTGGCCCAATGCCACATCTTCAAAGATGCATCTGAAGTAGTTCCTTTGTAAGCACTTTGGTGAGGATACGCCTTGCATTCTTTATGGTTGCATAGTAGACTATTTCCACCATCCTTCTCAAGTGTACCTGCTTGCCCACTCTTGAATGTCCTTCACGAGGTCAATTCCCAAGCCTTCTCAGAATTTTGACTAGCAAATTGATATCTTGTATGGTACTCCATAAGTAGATAAGACTACCAAAGACCTTCATGTAGCTCCCAATGTCTACCTGCTCATACAATGATCTTCGGGCTGCCTCACCCTTATGTAGCACCACCATTGTTCCATAACACTCTATTTGTAAGGCCCCCATTATGAGGAGAAGCCATGTGAGAGTGTTGGACATCGATAGGTTCTTGACTCTGAGGTCAGATGAGGTCTAGTGTAGACCGTAGATGGATAGTTAGGAAGGTTACTTCTAAGCCATTGGATTTGGGATTCATCCGATGTGAGGATCAACCTAAATCAAGGGCTAGAAACAAAAGTAGCTTTCTTAACTTGGGGAAGGGTCTATTTAATATGGCCCATTGGATACTTCTAAGCCATTGGATTTGGGATTGATCCTATGTGAGGATCAATCTAAATCAAGGGATAGAAACAAAAGTAGCTTTCTTAACTATCCATCTATGGTCTACTCTACCTCATCTGACCTCAAAGTCAGCAAGCTACCAATGTCCAACACTCTCACATGGCTTCTCCTCATAATGGGGGCCTTACAAATAGAGTGTTATGGAACAATGGTGGTGCTACATAAGGGTGAGGCATTGAGCATATCTAACACCCCCCATTCAATGTCCACCCAAAGGTGAACTACCTTCTTGGCATCATGCCAAGTCTTCCATGAAGGTGGAGCATTGATCATCTCTAACACCCCCCCTCAATGTCCACCCAAAGGTGAACTACCTCCTTGGCATCATGCCAAGTCTTTCATGAGGGTGGTGCATTGACCATGTCTAACACCCCCCCCCTCAATGTCAAGCCAAAGGTGAACTATCTCCGTGGCCTAATGCCAAGTCTTTGAAGATCTATCTGAAGTAGATCCTTTGTAAGCACTTTGGTGAGGATACCCCTTGCATTCTTCATGGTTGCATAGTAGACTATTTCCACCATCCTTCTCAAGTGTCCTGCTTGCCCACTCTTGAATGTTCTTCATGAGGTCTATTCCCAAGCCTTCTCAAAAGTCTGACTAGCAAACTAATATCTTGTATGGTACTCCCTTATGGAAGCATTGGGGCAAGCAAGCACTCAGGCCAACGAGAATGAAATTGCAGATGGCCGATGGTCATATTGAAAGGCCCTTAGGATTGCTAGAAGGAATAACTCTCACTACATGTGGTGTTGAGTTTGAGCATACTTTTGCTATATGCGACTTTAGCAAAAACCAAGCCTACGAGATGATTTTGGGAAGGCCATTTATGCAGCAATTGCAAGTGGTACAGGATTGGGGAACCAATTCCTTGTATTTGCAACATCTAGGTGTTACAACCAAAGTCAGTCTCAAGGATTACTCTCATAGAGACGTACCGCATATTCAATGGAATCCCATCCATAGAGCCAAAGATGAGACTGAGTTTGTGCATTCCATAGGATCCGGATCCTCATGGATGCATGAAGACACTCACTTATGGATGTGTAAGGTAGCAGTAGAAGAAGAGAAGAGAGAGAAAGCTAGAGAGGTAGGTGCAAAAGAGACCCATAGATCAATTCAAGACCCAGCCTATGCACCTGTAGTTTTTCCTGACAAAGAATTTGAGCCTCACAGCTGGGCTGAAATTTTAGCAACAATGGATGTAGCCATCAATGAAGAACAATGGACACCCCACAGTGATGAGGATGGCTATGACATTTCAGTCTTTTCAATAGAACCGATCATGGGAGATGCAGTGTTAGAAGAGTGTGAACCCAGCCCTGATGCATTTAAGGATGCAAGTGACTCCGACCTAGAGTCAATCATCATGGACCCACCGTTTGCATCAGAGGGAGAATACTTCTATGAGGTAGAAGTTCACCCTCAGAGACATGAAGAGCTCATGAATGAGGTGAGATTAACCACACAAGTGACCACCAAGAGTGAAGGAAAGAAAAGAAAGAAGAAAGAAGCCACACCGGAGGAAGAGGAGTCCTTGTTTGAGGTGCCGGAAAATTTCAAGAAGTATGAGATAGAAGATAGAAGAGTCATGGTAAGAATGCCTAAACGTGAGGCACAATCAGGAGAGGCCTATGATACCAAGGAAACTACTAAGAAAATAGTTGTATCCATAGAAGAAGGAGAAGAAAGATGCACCTACATAGGACATGACCTGACAGCAGAAGAAGAGCAAGAGTTGATAGCTTTGCTAAGGGAGTATCGAGATGTATTCGCTTGGAGCTACAAGGACGTGAAAGGTGTAGACCCTGACATATGCTCACATACGATCCCCATGACTTCAGAGGCTAGGCCTTCTAAGCAAAAGCCATACACATACAATGACAACTATGCAGCCAAGATCAAGGAAGAGATAGATCGCTTGGTTGAAGCTGGATTTATCTATGAAATTGAGCATACTGAATGGGTATCCCCCATTGTAGTGGTGCCTAAAAAGAATGGCAAATTACGTGTATGCATTAACTTGAAGAAGGTTAACGCAGCCACTATTAGGGATAGTTATCCGCTTCCTATCACCGAGCATCTATTAGAAAGGGTAGCAGGCAAGGAAGTGTACAACTTCCTAGATGGGTTCTCTGGCTACAATCAAGTAGCCATTGCACCAGAAGATCAGCATAAGACGGCTTTTGCCATAGAGTGGGGCATATTTGCCTTTCAGGTAATGCCATTCGGGCTTACCAATGCACCTGCTACCTTTCAAAGATTGATTTGTCACGTGTTTAAAGAGTTCTTGAGGAAGAATTTGGAAGTCTATGTTGATGATCTATGCGCTCATTCCAACATTAGACAGACTCATATACCCAAACTCAGGCAAATCTTTGACAAATGCAGAGGATATCAAGTCTGCTTGAACCCAGAAAAGTGTGTTTTCATGGTCAGGCAAGGCAAGATCCTAGGACACATAGTGTCAAAGAACGGCATATCCACTGACGAAGAGAAAGTGAGAGCCATTGCAGAACTACCTAGGCCAAGGAATGTCAAGGAGGTACAGGCCTTCATGGGGCATTGTGGTTACTACCGCCGGTTCATTCACATGTATGCCGTCATTGCAAAGCCTTTGTATGCCCTTCTAACTAACTTTGAGTGGACTGATGAGTGTGAGAACTCTTTCATAGAGCTCAAACGAAGATTGTGTTCAACACCAATCTTGACCACACCAGATTGGAATAAGCCATTCCATGTCCATGTAGATGCATCCAATTATGCAATTGGATGCGTGCTAGCACAACCTAGGGGTGAAAGTAATATGGATCTTCCAATTGCCTATGCCATTAGACAACTGAATGCAGCTGAACGAAATTATACCACCACTAAACGAGAGGGGTTAGGCATGGTATATGTAGTTAAAAAGTTTAGACACTATTTGTTTGCAAATAAGTTAAAATTTTTTACTGACCATCAACCTCTGTTGTACTTGGTAAACAAGCCATGCAATACAAGAAGATTAGTAAGATGGTTCCTCTTACTAATGGAATACAACTTTGAGGTAGTGGTGAGAAAGGGCAAGACTCATTTGAGAGCAAATCATCGCTCAAGGCTCACATCAGGAGAGACCCCACAAGGAGTGTCAGATGACCTACCTGATGCTTACTTCTTTAATTTGGAAGTTGTACCGCAGTGGACTAAGCCATTAGTGCCAGTATTGACATACGGTCCTAATCACTTGGTAATGCACACAGAAGATAGAGAGATAGTAAGATCTCAAAAGTATCATATCTTGGCAGGAAGTATGTACAAACATACGGAGCAAGGAGTATTGGCCTGTTGTGTGGAAGAGGACGAGTATGCTAAGTGGTTGCAATTAGCACATGTAGGTGCATTAGAGCAACACTACTCAAAACAATGAACGCTATAGACCCTGAGGAGACTAGGAGTGCATTGGCCAACCATGGAAGTTGATGTCCATAGAATGTGCAAAGAATGCCCAATCTGCTGCACTACATGCCACTCTTTATCGAGTGTCTTTAGTGCCAGATTGGAGTGAACCATTAGTAGACTTCTTGAGGACGAAAATATTCCCTCAAGATATGACTTTGGCCAGACAAAGAAGTTTGGAACAAGAAGCCTTGGATTACACAATCATTGGTGATAATTTATACAAATGTGGTAAAGATGGTTACCTAAGACTGTGTGTCCATGAGAGCGAATACCTCAAGATATTAGAGTCTACTCACCAAGGTGTAGCAGGAGGACACTTTGGTCCAACTAGGGTGATCAAGGCAATACTATTTGCAAGATTTTGGTGGCCCACCCTTCACATGGATGCACATACCTATGTGAAGAGGTGTGAGGTTTGTCAGCGAACCCAGTATCCCATATGCAAGGATGAGATGCCATTGAAGCCTATGATGGGTGGACGTGCATTCTCTAAGTCGGGAATAGACTTTGTGGGTCCTATTAATGCCCCAGCTAAGGGTTCACATGATGAGTATATCATTGTGGCCACAGACTATCTAACCAAGTGGGTAGAAGTGAAAGCCACTACGAAGAACGATGCTCAAACAACAGCAAAGTTCCTATTTGAAAATGTGTTCACTAGATACGGACTATCTATAGAGTTAGCTAGTGATAGAGGGACTCACTTCTTAAATGAAGTCATTGAAAATCTTCTTCAAGAGTTCTTGGTGATACACAAGAAGTCTGCCCCCTATCATCCACAAGCTAATGGCCAGGCTGAGAGCACAAATAAGATCTTATGCAATGTGCTAACTAAATTGGTGAATAACAAACGCTCTGATTGGGACAAACAGCTACACCACGCTGTTTGGGCATACCGAGTTGCCTATAAAACGGTACTCCAAGCCACACCCTTTCAGATGGTGTTTGGCCAGAACGCGGTGCTACCATTGGATTTTTTGATACCTACATTGAAAGTAGCACAAGAGCATGATTTGATCGGCCATGAACTCTCCTCTAGAATCTTTGATCTCGAACGTTTAGGTGAGACACAATTGAGAGCTGCAGCAGGGATCTATGCAGCCAAGAAGAGGCAAAAGGCGTATTTTGATACACATGTGAAGGATGAAGGATTGAAAGCAGGAGACCTAGTCCTAGTCTACACATTGAAGCAACATGCACGAAAATTAGAGAAAAGAGGCTATGGACCAATGATTATCAATAGGATCTCCACAAGTGGAGCAATATAACTAGCCACTCTGGAAGGTGACATACTACCAAGTTACATAAGCGGATGTAGAGTCAAGTTATATCAAGAACCCCTAACTGAAGAAATGCTCAATCCACTCAATACTGCAAAGAAACGTAAGGATGAGGAAAAGAGAATTTGAGAAGAAGCACAGGCTGAAGCTTTAGAACACATTCGACGAATGAAATTGAGAAGGCAAGGTAGAGATCAACCCATGACTGACGCTCAAGAAGCTCTAGGTTATCACATGGCCATGTGCGAAGCTTCAAGTGAACTGGCCTGTAAGATAGTTGATCGACGACCTTTTGTGACCCTAGAAGTAGGACAAGGAGAGAGTGAAAGGACCGTGAGAGCTTTAATTGATTCAGGAGCGGCCACTAGTGTAGTTCGGCTTTCTTATTACCAACAATTGCAATTGGAGGTAAAACCCCTAGAAGCATATCTGATAGGATTAGGAGGTGTTGAAACCCCTTGCATGGGAGAGGTGGAACTTCCCCTCTACATTCAAGAGGTCCTCATGCCAGCAAAAGTACTAGTATGTGAAGACGAGGATCTTACCGAACCTCTCGTCTTGGGCCAAGACTAGATCTATGATCACGCAGTCAACCTCAACCTAAGAAGTGGACTTCTTCAGGCTTGGGTAGGCCAAAGCCGCCTTACGATTGAATTAGAAAATCAAGTACTCAAACCATTAGAATAGGCACCAACTCCTGGTTCCTCCAGGAACCCACATGAAGATAATGTTATTCTTGTCCAAAGTTCTATGGTGCAGAGGATTGTCACTCTTGCCAAAGGTACAGAAGTCAAGGAGGAACTCCCATCTGTTCCAGAGAAGAATCTAAAGGGGAAGGCTCAGCAACACCCGACACTGAGAAGACCGATGAACAAGAAGCATGGGCACCAACTTCGGCAGTATGAAGTGCCTCGTGGCATGAAACAGATATGGATACGCAAGGGGGGAAAAATCACGGCCCCAAAGACAGGGTCTCAAAAGAGCATCAAGCAAGCCACACTGGCAAGGACTAAAACGAAGGAGATCTCTAGTCAACACTCTAGGCATACCATGTCAATGAAGGCTAGCCCCAATGCTAGACAAATATGGGTGCCCAAGGCCTGCTTACGAGCCCAAATAGCTCCAACTCTAGTCACTAGAATAATTCAACACTCACAAGTCCTCTTGGCAAACAACTCAGGAACTCTACTTACATCCCACACTAACACGCACTCGGTCAAACCTAGGAATGTCTGGAAATAGGTACCCAAAAGGTCCCAAATCCAGCACGATCTAGTCCATGAACCTTTAACCGTCATCAGCTCAAGGAGCCGCGAATCCTCAAACAAAGTTTGGAGAATTAAACCCTGTATCAAACCCCCCGACCCCATTTTGTAAATCCATCCACTCTGAAGTAGATGCATTCTGAGTACCTTGCATATCCAAAGTATGCATCTAGAATGACACTAACCACTAACCACCACTCACATCTATCACAAACACTTCACCTCTAACCACTAACCATCTCGATTGTCATGTTAGTATTGTGGAGGGAACACTATTACATCCTGTTTCCTAGGCAACACTAATGCGCCTCTCTTTTGCTAGCAGATAAGCATCAACTGCTGCAAGGAGTCTCATGGCAACAGCACCAAGAACAAGCTCCCAGGCAGGCACTAGCACTCAAAGTAATTGGGATACCATGCCTGTAGAAGCTCCATTGACAGTAAGGCCTGAAGAGCTTTTGAATGTGAGAAGAATTCCTATCTCGGATCCTCCAAGTGGCCTAACAGAAAGAGTGAAGGGGCATTCTCATTGGTTCAACGAGATGCCAGGAGACTTGGAAGATGCGGACCACATATGGGAGTCCAAGTTGGAATTCGGAGGAGTATGGTGGACATTTCAATTCTTCTCGAGAGAATTTGAAACATTATAGAATGCAGCTCCTCTTCAAGATATTTGGTTGAAAGCGGGATTGCAAGATTATTTTAGTGCAGCTTTACCTAAACCTGATTTTCTTCGGTGCTACTACTTGATTGCCACACTGAAGGCGACAGGAGATAAAGATCATTCAGGCACATTCCTGGTGCCCTCTCTATCAAACCAGGAGGAAATGAAGAAGTTTGAGTTGAATATTACTTTAATCAGGGAAGCCCTTCAGATGTATGGCACCCACATACCTTCCGATCGAGATCCTTTGATACCGGAGTCTATGAAGAACAATAAAATCAAGAAGCTGAAAGAAATGTGTGCCCTCACCCCCAACATCGCCATACCATTATGGATGTGCCTTCAACACTTCGCTTTTCCAGCGCAAGACTGGTTCACCCAACCTCATAAGAAAATCTGGTATGGATTATACATAGCAGAGACTGGGAGCTTACCAATTAAAATGCCCGTGTGGATCCTCGACCACTTATATGAAGCAGGCAAACGAGGCGTGAGGAAGCCTACCTTGAATGGTTGCTGTGCGATTACAAGAATTATCTACAGATGCCTTGCCTATGATGTGCCGATCGCAAGGGCACTTAAGTACTCACAATTGGAATTCTTCAAGGGGCGGAAGTCAGGGGTTCAACCCGCAAAAAGAATGCGTGGTTTGCTTTCACAGGTTCTAATCCCTCGCGAGGCCACCACAGAAGCTTCCCTCAGAGAAGAGGAACAAGTCCCCCCTTTCACTATCCGTCTCCAAGGACCACAATCAGGAAGCATGGTACAACCCACTCCATTTGCCCCTCCACTATCCACAGATGCTGAGTTTGCATCCATGGCTACTTTGGCAGAAGATACATCTTTTGACTTTGAAAGCTTCTTGCAGACAGCCCACTTATCTGAGAGTGAATTCTTCTCAGACACGGACGGCCCCGAATCATCATCCCAGAGAGGGCGGACACATAGTGAAACCCGAAGAGTGCATTGGGAAGATGAGGCACAACATACTCACGTGGAAGGCACACATGAACAAGAGGAGAGTGAGGAAGAAGCCCCCGCCTACACTGCACAACTCAAACGACTCTACAAAATGATCAAGCAAGTGCAGAAAAGGCATAAGTTGTCAGAGGAGGCACATAGAGCACTGGTGAACCAGATGCTGCAAGCAGAGAATGTGGGCCCTCAATTTGTAGAATCATTGAACCTTTTAGCAGATACCTGCCGAATAGTGGAAGCCATGAGGACCATGGTATATCGTAATACCCCTTAATATGACCAACGAAGGATCGATACAAGACCACGACGGGGAAATATGATTCAGATGGAAGTCTCTACCTCACTCCCTACAAACACTCACGAAGATGTTCACATGGCAAGCCCATCCAATAGTGATGAACCAGATGTACATATCCAGATACCATCTCCGCCATCACCTCCCATCCAACCCTTAGAACCCCTCACCACTAGCCATCCTGAACAACCAGTATCCACCCATAGTGAACCCGTTCTACACACCACCATTTCTCCATCCTTCCCTTTACCTACATCCACCACTTCCAACCCATTTCTAAACCCTAGATAGATCATCCCATCACCGATCATACCATAATAGGTCACCCAACGTCTCTCCCACCTCTTGGACATCCACATGACCCTACCCAAACATTAACATACCCAATTCCCTTCACACATACTTTTCCTCTCTCCCAACCCCAACCCATTGGGCCACTCCTAACCTCCTCAGAGCCTACACAAGTCACCCTACCTCCATTCTTGGCAAACCTTATGGAGCAAATTGAGAATTACAGGAGAAAATCCCACTCCCACCTCACCTCCCCCACATTCACGGCAACCACTAACACACCACCCACCATTCCTGTGTTCACGATTCACACTTCACACACCATCACATCCGATCCCATGGACATTTCACCATCCATAGGAGCACCCACCACCACATTTGTTCCAACATCCTCACATTTCACTTCACTCATAGGCACGTCATCCACTTTTCCCTTCCCCATTTCCCAACCCTTTGCATTTTCCACCTCTACCCTTGCATCCACATCATTTAGTCATGCACTAGACACCATGTTTGAAGCGGCCACTCAACTTAAGCAAGAGTATAGATTACTAGAAGAAAATAACACAGAGCTGTGCAATCTCTCGGCTCAACTCCAGGCACATGTCAATGCCTTGGAGCTAAGTAATATAGCACTACAACATGAGGTGACCACCCTCCAACAATCCCAGGTGGAGCTCAAAGCCAAACATACAGAGAGGACTAGGGCAACGGAAGAACAACTCAGAGATCAGCTAGCCCGTAATGCTAGACTACAACAAAACATGGCTCTACTCCGATGCCACCTAGCGGCTGCACAAGAAGAAAACAGGAGATTACAACAACAAAATCAAGACAACCTCGAAGCCGCCATAGAAAATACTCCAGGGGCACCCATCGACCCTGCTAATGTCCGGGCCATCCCTTCAGAAAGCATACAACAAATATTGGAAACCTATGCCAACCTCTTAGAAGCACATGATCAGCTTTCCGACCAAGTAAAGGAATTACAAAGATCCCAAGTGCCTATGCCACCCCCAATAAAACCTACAGAGATGGTCGATGCTGCTACTTCACCAGAACCTGAACCTTCAACAGCCAATGAGGTACTTGAGCTACGACAATAGATTGCAGAATTAAAGATTAAGTTGCTACAATACGAACGACCCCCCTCTCCACCTGATCAACCAACAGAGGAGGACGCCATAGCCATTCCAGTGGAGGAAACATTTGACAATACTTATGAGCCTCAACCTTTTCCAGGAGGCACAATCACTGATGAGGGACAAGACACATATGAGGAACCCCCTCCGGCATGGATGAAACAGGTAGAAGAGATGTGGGTGACTCACGAAGAGCGTATCTCAACTCAGATGGTGGCTATGAAGACTATCAAAGAGACCATACTTCAATCGGAATATTTCAAGCACTTGGCTACCAGGCGATTGATAACCAGCTCAAAATTACAATATAAACCATACTTTGTACTGTTGGCAGACTACAACGCCGAGATCAAACGCAAAACCAACAAGTACCCTACTTTTGCTACACAGTTTGAACCTGAGGACATTCCAGAGGACGCCCACAAAGGGAACATATTCCAACCAACCTGGAGGCAAAAGTTACTGGAGACCTATCCGGAGATGCTACAAACATGGGATCACACACCCATGCACTTGAAGTATAACAATTGCTATGGGCCAGTGCAACGGAGAAGATCATGGAAGGCATTTTCCATAAAGGTTAAGAACAATGCCAATTGCAAAGAATGGCTCAATTACCCCGCCATTGCACCCCCAACAGGCACACCAACAGTTCAATGCATGATAGCTACCATCAGACATTGGATGCCACGCCTACATCCCATGCCAGATGTCGCCGCGTAGATGATGCTCAAATTTTTGGACATGATGCAAGTGGTGTTAAAGACTTTCCGAAACGTACGTAATATCCAGCCTCCAATTTCGGGCTTCATCAACGGTAACTATGATTTACTTTATGATATGAGCACGACCCCGAGTATCAGAGTGGCTTATGCATGGCATGCACGAATAAGATATGTCCCTGCTTGCTACAAGCAAACGTTTGATGACATGTTCACCACGGGGTTCTGGGAAGCACACTCAGAAGTGTTCGCGCCACGTCCAACTCATCTCCTACAATTATTCGCCTGCGAACAAACAATGCATTCAGAGCTCTACACCACGCCACAACCTGACCTACCGGGCGTAGTTAATTGGGAGGCCCTGCAGAGAGACCTGGTCAAAGGACTGCGGATTAAAGAATAAGAATCGGCAACCGACATACTACAACAGTACATTGATCAAACTGTGGAGCAGAGGTCTGCCAGAGGCAACAGAAGCTAGGGGGGGGAGAGTGTTGGCATCATATGGGAAGAAGCCAAGTATGGGCATGCATGCGGATCTAGCACTAAGGCAACCTATTAAAATTTTTTCCAAACTTTAAATCATGTTAAAAGTTATTCTCATCACTAAAGACCCTTGTAAATACCGTTTCACCTTTTTGTAGCTCCATTTTGTACAAGCCGAGGAGTCCTCGAGCTTGAGGAGCCTTAGAAGTAAGTGCCTATCAATTTTCATGTTTTTTAGACCTCGTTTGAGCCCTCAAATAAGCCCTCGAACCTAATTTCTAACTAGGCTGGACACTAGGTCTGGACAGGGCCAAAGTTAGTCAAAAACTATAAATAGAGCTAGAGAGCTCATTTTTGGGCTAGCTTCTTGATCGCCATAGTCAAAGTAGATGGTGCAAGTAGCTGCTTAACATGCCCATCAACATTCTGCCCTTTACCTTTAGCATTCTTCAATGCATAGCAATCTTTCTTCATGTGTCCTTTCTTATGACAATAATGGCATTTGATATCCCTCTCCCTTGATTTACTTCTGGTCTTATTCCTTTGAACATTCTTTTCCTTGTTCTTGGTCTTGCCATGTCGTTGATTCTTTCCTTGGTAAGAATCACAAACATTACATGAATCTCCACTTTGAGTGCAAATCATAGATATTCTGTGAGTCTCCTCAGTCATGAGTGCACCACATATGTCATCATAGACTAGTTTACCAATAGATGCACTTTTGCTAATAGCTATGCAAAACATATCCCATGATGATGGCAAGGTGCATAACAATAAGAGTGCTTTCATTTCATTATCCATCTCCATTTTTTGAGCCAGTAACTAGGAGAATATAGCATCAAAATCATTAACATGAGCAACAAGACTATCTGTGTCCTTCATGCGAAGGTCATATAACTCATCAGATACAACTTATTCAATAGCATTTCTTTTTCACATGTATTGCATAACTTCTTCCAAAGCTACTCTGCACTTTCACAATCCAATACTGTAACGTAGACATTATCTGCTAGGTGCAATCAAATGGTAGACGTGACCATTTCATCCAATTCATCCCAATCATCATCATCATCCATATGAACAAGCTTCTTTGAGATTCCATTTACTGGCTTCCACTCTCTCCTCTGAATCAACACATCTTTAATCTAATTCTTGCATAGAGAAAAGTTTGTGCCATCAAATTTTCAGATCTCAAAATGGTCTTTGCCTTTCAAGTTATAGCTCCTCTTTGAACACTTCCACTAGACCTAGATCCACTAGATATACTCGAGATTTCTGATGTCATGACGATAGAGAACTGACTAGAATGAAAATGGAGCTAGAATAGTCCAAGCACCACTAAGGCTCAACAAATGATGAACAAGTGTGCATTCTGGGAAATATTCTCTCGAGAAAAATGGATTAATGAACAATAATGACCAACCAAAAGGATCATGCTGCTCCCACCACAACTCAAAACCTTTCAAGAAAGCTATAGATTTACTAGTGTGATTGAAAATACAACCCCAAATCTGAATAGTTTGTGTCATGGAAGTACAAAGAACACTCTTCTTAATGTTCTTGAACATGTTTAAAGAGAACCATGCGTGAAAGTCCTCCAAAATGGCTCCAAAAATCACCCCAAAAATGCTTCAAAATAGGCTTTGAAAACAAAGAATGAAGCTTTGAGGGTCCAAAACATGTTCAACGTAATGTGAACCATAGTCTTTACCCTTCCTATAGCACCACAAGAGTGTAGCTTAGTGGCAAGAGCTCTGTCAATTAAGCAAGCTTTGACAAGAAAAAACTAGGATGGGTGACCTCTCGAGAAGTACCGGGAACCTCCATCTTCCTTGATCCTTGAGGTCCTCCCTCATGTGCAACCAACAACGAAAATGGTGGCTTCAATGACGCACATGAAAAGTTATGCCAAGGTCTATTCCTTGATCGGTTCCTTAGTCAAAAGCCTTGGGTGGCTGGGGAGGTGCTTGCTTCATTTGCACAAAAGGAGCAAAGCTTTTGCATCAAAAAGCTCTGATATCAGCGAGATATTTCTCTAGTGATGCATGATGTTGGAGTCTCCTTGTTGAGAGCTTCACAATGATACCCTTGCACTAGAAACCCAAACTCCAACATTGCACCCAATACTCTACATGGGGGGTGCAAAATACACAAAAAAACACATAATACATAGACCATAAACACATATTTCTTAGGTCATAAAAATGCAATCAAACTTACAATGTGTGCCTGACCAGGCCACTTTGAGTTTTATAAAAGAGCATATACAAAAGTGTCCAATGGCCATTTGGCCTTTCACATGGAAACTAATGGTAATAGTTTTCTGATCATTGAGGTTTTCATAGTGATTCATTCCCCCTAGGTAATCCAAGTCATTGACCTTCTTCTCCAAGTTGTAAAAAATGTTTGTTTCTAGAGTTCTGCAAGATGGGCTCCTCTCAATAATCCCCTTAGGGATTCTTCTCCTTATTTGTTTCACATTTGTGAAGCCATCTAGGTTCATCTCCAAGACATGTATTTGCTTCCCTTTCTCGGCATCTAGAAGATGATCTTAAGATATGATCTGATCTACTGAAGCTTCTTTGTTCTTCGTTACATTAGCGTTTTCTTGATTTTGCTTGTTCTTAGTGGATTTTCATACAAAAGGAGAATATTTGATTTTGTGGCCTTGTAATGCATATTGAAATCAAGCATTTGGCAAGTTATTGTATATAATCTCCTTCTCCAAGGTATTCTCTTCTCGAATCTCTATGGAAATTGTTGAGGGGAGATCTTTGTTTAGATCTGCTTTGAAACAAATCTATAGGTGCCATCTTACATTGAATGAGTGTTTTGAACCTTCATTGATTAAACCCCCAACGTCTTCTCTGAAGGCAAGAGGTTGCCCAATGGGACTTACTATTTCCCTTATGAATCCATATAAGAAAAAGGGCAGGTTTGGGAGCTCAATCTAGAGCAAATAGCACATAAGCTTGGACATAGTTGGAACGAATTCAAGAAACCATTTAAAAATGCACAAGATAGTTCTCTATACTTGCTAGGTGTCAATTTGTAAAGCTTGGAAGGCCATATCATCATTTTCAAAGGCCAAGAGCACGTGATTAGCTAGCAAGAACTAACATGTGCTGACAATCAAGCCACAAGAAAACCACTCTTTACAAAACCATTCTCATAAGAACTCAAGAGAAGGTTTAGGGCCAAGCAAATCCCTGATGAGGCACGTTCTCTTGAGCTCTTCTTGCTTTGCAAGATATCCTCCCTTCAAAGGGAGACAAGTGGAGGCTCAACACCAAAAAGTTCCAGAGAAGCACCAGAGGTTTTGTCCTCTAATGGTAGTGCCGACAAGATAAGGAAGTCTAAATGGGAGAGTGTCATGGGGTTGGATCAGGCCCTACTGGGTGCATCATCCCCCATCGTCCGACGAGCGGTGTCTGCATGCTGAGCCCCTTGCCCCTGGTAGGTTGTCGTGTCGTAGGCTCATGCCTTAGAAGAGAAGGCGAAAAGTGCTCGGTCACGCGGAAATGAAGTCATAGCACATATGCATCACGAACATAGAATGATAAATACAATGCTAAAAAATAAGAATCACCAGATCGATGTGCCAAATAAACAAACTATGCTTGATGGCAATGAATATACAACTGATGCCACTAAGTGACTTTGAATAATACAAAACAAATTACGCTACCGTGCGGATCACTCAAATATAGGATAGTCACTCCGCTAGAGTGTGAAAGGATGCCCTTCAACTTCTCTTTGGTTTTTGCAGTAGGATCTTCACTTCATGACAAGATCTTTTCTTCTTTTCTGGTCTTCAGTCTTTACTTTGGGACTTCAATGTTCAAAAGGCTTTTCTTCAAATAAATCTCTTTACTTCGAAGTCACATAATCACTTGGAGAAAATCCATGGGGACAACCAAATGAGAATGGGGCATCTATTTATAGGTTTCCCCTAGGACTTCTCTCTAGAATCTTCTAACCTCCCTTTTGATCCTTTCTATTTCCAGAATCTCCTATTGATATATTTAGGTAGTGATGTGTGTGAACACTCTAGGACCGTCGGGGCACTTTTTTCCCTCTTTAGGAGGTTTTTTTCCCCCGGCTTGTATATACGCCTATTGCCCTAATGGGCTACTTATCTTTGTACATTCTCTAGTAATACATTCAGTCTTGTGTGTTGTGCTCCAAGCTTCTTCTTCTTCCTTGTGCTGTTCGCGTGCTTCCGCAGACGTCTAACTCCAACAATTGGTATCAGAGCAAGTCGTCGCTTCTTCTAGGGCACCGTCGACACTCCTCCGTTTGCAGTCTCAGATTCGCACGAAATTTGGTGAGCATACTCAAGGTGTTTCTGAGATCAAAACGGCTTCGCTTTCTGGTGCCAAAATCGCGATCTGAGCTTGTTTCGATCTCCGAACGCATTATCACAATGCTTGTGTAGGCTATTTTGTCCTTTTGTGCCAAAGGTATATACTAGTTTCTGTTCGCCAGTTTAAGCGTCTCAAAGTCTGCTACAGGTTTAGCAGAACTTGTCTGGGCAGTTCCGTTCAACTTTTTGAGATACAATCAATTTTCTGCATCAAGCTATTTTAGTCACCGGCCATGGCTAAAAGCAGGGATGTATTCCGTATGTTGGCTGCTGAGGATAAGTTGGATGGTACCAACTACCCATTATGGGCTTATATGATGCGACATGTACTTGTTGCAAAAGGATTGTGGAACATTGTGCAGGGTGTTGAAAGACGTCCTGTTACACCTGTAACGACAAGTACTGCAAATACAGGTGTTGGAGCTGATGAAGATGGTGTCAAAGATGATATTCTGCATATTCCTGTTCGTGCTGCTGTTTCTGTTGCACCTACTGCAGAGCAGATTTGTTGGGATGGTAGAGATGCCCAGGCACATGCACTGATAGCTTTGTCTGTCAAACGTGCCATTATTCCTCACATTCGCTCTTGCAGAATAGCAAAGGATGCTTGGGATACACTTACCACTTTGTACCAGGCTAGGAATGAGGCTCGTGTTGCTTACCTCCGAAAACAGTTGGAGAGTGAGCACATGAATGAAGGTGATTCTATGGACAGTTTTCTTACAAAGATCAAAGACCTGAAGGAACAATTGATTTCTGCTGATGAGGTTATACCAGATAGCTCACTTGTGTAGACCGTTTTGAATGGTCTTCCTGATTCATATCAGAGTTTTGCCTCTAGTCTTCGGTTGATGATGAAAGGCAATCCGAATGCCTTGTCATTTGAGGAATTAGTCTCTGTTCTGTTGCAGGAAGATCAGTCCAGGCAGAACAGGTCCATTATGCGTGTTGCAGATCAAGCTTTCCTAGCTAGTCAGAAGGGCAAAGGAAAATGAATCTCTTCTACTAGTAAGCAGAAATCTGCAAATGCTGCACAATCGAAGAACCAGGATAAAGATGAGAAGAAATCAGAAAAGCAGAAATTGTTCTGCAAGTACTGTAAAGGAAATGATCATATTATAAAGAACTGTCCAAAACTGGCTGCTAAAGAGGCAAAGAAGAAAGAGGCTGGAATGGTTGTTGCAGAGGCCTCTACACCAAAAACAGAGTCTGCAAATCTTGTGCAAGAAGAAGAATGGGCGTTTACTACTGTCTGCAGTTTTGACCCATCTTCTCATGATCAGTGCATGTCTGCAGTAGACTCAGATGTTTGGTACTTTGACAGTAGGGCGACCAAACATATTACCTCGCAACGCAGTTTCTTCTCTTCACTCGAGCCTGCCCCTATAGGGAATACTGTCACATGCGCCAATAACTCCTCTTATCCTATTATGGGAGTTGGTAAGATCATTCTGACTACTGCTGATGGTAGTTCTTTCACTTTGTTAGATGCTTTATTTGTGCCAGGGATCAAAAAGAACCTGTTATCAGTTTCTGCATTAGCCAAGATTGGCTTGGTGGTGAAATTCGTTGATGACAGGCATACAATCCATGATCTCTCAAATGGCTATGTGATTATTGCTTCTGGCATTTTATGTCGTGGGCTGTATAAGCTCATAGACTATGAAAGATCTGTGAATGATTGGACATGTGCAGTTCATGATTCTCAGGCTATGTCAGATGCAAAGCTTTGGCATGCACGCTTTGGTCATCTGAATTTTGCTAGTTTGTTACGCCTGCAGAAATCTGAAATGGTGTCCTCTTTTCCCAAACTTGAGGCACCTGGAAAACATGTTTGTGAAGGCTGTATTTTGGGCAAAATGCAGCGTTCTTCCTTTCCAAAAGATGGTTCAGTTCGGGCTACGCAGACATTGCAGCTTGTACATAGTGATGTCTGTGGTCCTATGCAGACACCCTCTTTTGGAAATTACCTTTACTTCGTGACTTTCATTGATGATTTTTCCAGGCATGCATGGGTATATCCACTCAAAACAAAGTCCGAAGTGTTCATGTGCTTCAAACAGTTTTTGGTTTTGACTGAAAATCTGTCAGCATGTAAAATGGGCATCCTCCGTTCTGATCGAGGGGGGGAATATATGTCTTCAGATTTTAATGCATTTCTGGCTGAACGTGGATAAAACACCAGTGTACAGTGCCGTATACACCTCAACAGAATGGAGTTGCTGAACGAAAGAACATGTCACTCATGGAGATGGCGAGGTGCATGGTCAAAAGTCAGGCTTTACCACATAGTTTCTAGCTTGAGGTTGTCATGTGTGCAGCATATGTACTGAACAGGTGTCCCACTAAAGCGTTGTAGTCTATCAATCCATATGAGGGTTGGCATGACCGCAAGCCATCTGTTGCTCATCTGCGTGTTTTTGGTTGTTTGGCATATGCATTAGTGCCTGAACAACATTGCAGAAAATTGGATGATAAGGCAGTAAAATGTATTTTTGTTGGGTACAGTTCTGAAAGTAAAGGCTATCATCTGTATCATCCACAGACTAAACGCATTCTGGTTAGCCGTGATGTTGTCTTTGTGGAAGATGCTATTCAGCCATTGCTTTCATGTACTAAGGAGACATCTGTTAGCTCCAAAGACATGTATGATACTTTGATGCCTCTTTTGACAGGTGGATAGGCTAGTGCTGGTCATAATGAGGCAACTTCTCAGCCTTTGCAGGTTTCATATGATGATGCAGATCATTCCATTTCTGATGCAGATTTACATGATGCACTTGTTGATGAGAGAGCTGATATTGAGTAGGCAAAAACTATGCCAAAATGGCTGGTGCAGACTTTGCGTGACAGCAAATTAGATGCACCTTTGTCATATCGTACTCGTTCAGGCTCTCATAGTGCCTCCTTTGCATCAGATTGCTATGCTATGGCTGCATCTAGTCTCTGTGATGAGAATGAGCCTGTTTCTTTTGATGAAGCACAAAATTCAAAAAATTGGATGGCTGCTATGCAATCTGAATATGATGCTATAATGAAGAATGGTACATGGTCTTTATGTGACTTGCCTCTTGGCAAGAAGGCCATTGGCACTAAGTGGGTATACAAGCTGAAGCGTAAACCTGATGGTGCAGTTGACAGGTATAAGGCTAGGCTTGTTGCAAAGGGTTATGCACAGGAAAGAGGCATTGATTTTGACGAGACCTTTGCACCTACATGTCGTATGACTACTGTTCGGAGCATTTGTGCACTTGCAGCCCATCATGGTTGGAATGTACATTAGTTGGACATTAAAACAACATTTCTGAATGGTGACTTGCATGAAGAAGTGTATGTTTTTCAGCCTCGTGGCTTTGTGCAGAAAGGGCATGAAAACCAGGTTTGCAGGTTAAAGAAGGCATTATATGGTTTAAAGCAAGCACCACGTGCTTGGTATGAGAAGATACATGCCTATCTGATTGCACATGGTTTTGAGAACAGTCCAACTGAAAGCACCTTATATGTTAAATGTGCTAATGATGTGCTTCTGATCATTGTTGTCTATGTTGATGACATGCTACTCACTGGTCCTATTGAGACACATACTGCTGATTTTAAGGCTGATTTGCATGCCTCATTTGAAATGTCTGATTTGGGGCATTTGCATCACTATTTGGGCATTCAGTTTATGCACGTTGATGGTGGAATGGCTTTGTGTCAAACGAAATATATTGACACATTATTGCAGCGTTTTGGCCTTGAAGACTGTAAGCCTGTTGCCACTCCTATGGAGACAGGTTTACAATTGAGTCTTCATGATGCTGGAGATGCATTTGATGCTGTTCTCTATCAGCAGGTTGTTGGATGCTTGATTTACTTATGCATTACTCGGCCAGATATTCAGTTTGTTGTCTCACAGATGAGCAGGTTTATGCATTGCCCAAGAGTCACGCATTGGAAAGCAGTTAAGCGCATCTTTCGCTACTTGAGTGGTACTCGGCTACTTGGGTTGTTTTATCCCAAGGGGGGATCACTACCGCCAGATTTGCATGCTTTTTCTGACTCAGATTCGGCTGGTTGCTATGACACTCGTGTGTCCA
>CM035429.1:95237818-95242818 GCA_020310875.1 Ceratopteris richardii
TTCTCCTTCATCATTAACTTCAATAAGTTTGAGTTTACCTTTAATTTTAACACTTGGAGGTGACTCTTGCCTTGATCCTCCATTGAAAGGTAGCTCTATTTCTTCATCCAAACCACTCTTCTCATCATGTAAAATTCTTGTGGGCTGATGTACGCACTCATCTCCTGCACTTGTATCTTCTTTATCTCCATTTATGACATACAAACTTTTCTTATCTACATATCATGAAAATGATTCATCTAAGTCTACATCTCTTGAAACAACCACCTTATTGGAATGAGGATTAAAACATCTATATCCTCTTTGAGAATCTACATAACCAATAGATATACACTTTTTCGATTTCACATCAAGTTTTGATCTCACTTCATTAGGTACATGCACATAACATACACAACTAAATACTTTCAAATGACTTACACTTGGTTTCCTTCCATGCCATACCTCATATGGTGTCAATTGATGAACTCCAGAAGTAGGTACTCTATTCATAATGTACACACTTGTGCTAACAGCTTTAGCCCAAAAGAATTAGGCAAACACATATCATTTAGCATGCTTCTAGATGCTTCTGATATGAATTAGTTGCTTCTTTCTGCAACTCCATTTTGTTGTGGAGTATACTTGTATGTAAATTCTCTTTTGATACCTTCATCATACAAAACACCAGTGAAAGCTTGAGAGAAATATTCTCCCACTCCATCATATCTTAGCTTCTTAACATACCTTCCTGTTTGCTTTTCAACAAATGATTTGAAATTCTTGAAACAATCAAAGACTTCATTCTTATGTTTAATGAAATACACAAATGTCATTCTACTATGATCATCAATGAATTATACATAGTACTTATTACTAGCCAAGGATTCCTCTTTAGTAGGACCCCATACATCCATGTGTATAAGATCTAGCAATCCACTGCTTACATAGCTTCAACGCTTGAAAGGCTATCTACTCTGCTTACCAATTTGACATGCTTCACAAAGATGCACCATATGTTGCTTAGTAAGATCAGGTAATCCTTGAACAATCCTCTTCTTTGATAGCTCCTTTAACCTGTGTACATTCATGTGGCCAATCCTTTTGTGCCATATATCAAGTTCTGCTATTCGATGCATACCAAAAGAGAAATAGTCTTTATGATTTGGGTTTACCTTGAATGTAAACAACCTACCTTGTTTTTGTCCTCTAGCAATTAACCTCCTTTGCTTTGGATCCTCAATGAAGCAACCTGCATGATTAAATCTTATTTGCAAACCTTTTTCTACCATTTGACCAACTAACATCAAATTCTTAGTGATCGTTGGCACATAAAGTACATCCTTCAAGCAATTTGTCTTGCTCTTATCTTGCATAACAACATCGCCAACCTGCATAATCTTATGTGTTGTATCATCTCCTATTTCAACATGACCTTTACATGAAGGATTATGCATATTTGAAAACCATGAAGCATCATGTAATATATGGTTAGAGCAACCACTATCTACATACCATACATCACTATTGTAATTCATCTTAATTTCTACATTCATCATAAGAAGAGAATCATAATCATCACCTTTACCTTCAACTGCATAATTTCTTTGTTTGCCTCTGATTGAATAACCTCCTCTTTGATTACCACCTTGATTAATCTCATTTTGATAGCAATCTTTGGCATAGTGTCCATACCTTCCACATATGTAGCAATTGTTGTTATCTTCACTCTTTTGTCTTTGATTCTAGATGTTGTAGCCTCTCGTACCTCTAGCGCTTGATCTTCCTCTTCCTCTTGTGTTGAAGGAGCCACAAAAAAAAACTTGAAGTCCCTTGATCATCACTCCTTCTTCCTCGACCTCTATATAAACCTCTTCTACCTCTGTTTCCACCTCTTGATGATCGTGCATAAAGAGCTTGTCCTTGAGGTCCTTTTTTATTTGAAGTAGAGCCATTTAGATTCATCTTGTCTGTGACCATGAGAGCAACAAGGTGATCAAAGTCTGGTAATTCTCCTCTAACATACGCTGAAGTAATGAATGGTTTCCATCTCTCATTGTCCTTAGTCCATTGAGAGTATGTGCAACCAAGTCCTCGTCCTCCATATGAGCTTGAATTGATTCTAGTTGATCTGCAATCTCTTCAACCTTCAACAAGTAATAATTGACCGATGTCTTTGTATCTTTCTTTATGTTTTTCAAATCATTTTTGAGTTGAATCTTCCTTGCCCTTGTACCTATAGCATACAAACTCTCCAATGCAAGCTAAACATCCCTACTTGAGTCTAGATCTTGTATGTGTCCTACCATTGAATGTTGAATAATTTGTGATAAAATGAATATAAACCTTTTGTCTCTTTCATTTCAAAGTCTAAACTTCCTATCCTCTAGTAACATAGGTTTGATCTCTATTCCATTAATCAAACCATACAAGCCTCTACCTTGCAAGTATGTTGTGATTCTAAATTGCCATGCTTGATAGTTGTTCTTATCAAGCTTCTCTATTTGTGCATGTTGATAACCCATTGTGTAGGTACTAAACCTCCTCCTTTAACCCTCTTTTTGGATATGTGTGATAAGAAGAATTATGAGAATTACCTTTGTAATAAAGTTTATGCACCTTTCTTTGCTTGGATGTTGCTTGAGATGCTTCCTTGCTACCTCCTTCTACCTTCGTATGGTGTTGATGATGAACCTCTACTCCGATAGAAAGGTATTGAAACCTTCTCCAAGATTCAATTCTTTTCTGTGATACCAATGTTGGAGTTTATTGACCTCCAAAATATAGCTAGAAGTAGGTGGAACCCCCTAGGAGCTAGTTGCCTTCTTTCTAACTTATGCACAGAGAACTAGTCATGCTTGCAGAAATTGCTCTTCTCTATTCACTTAGAAGTTTTCAAAACTCTTTTAACCACATATACTAGACACCAGGAGATTTCCAATGAGCTATAGAACTCTCAATTTGGATAAACATAAAAGGCAATATGACCTTTGTAATTTTCCGGTTTAATGGAGACCTTCAACAGAGGTGAACCCGAGAACACACACTACTTGCAAAGAGTACTACTCTCAGCCCAAAAATCTAATGATTATGAAAATTAACCATATAAACTTAACTCTTACGAGCTCTCTAAAGAGTCATCAAACATGTAATCTGGATATATAATGAGGGAGCTATAAGCTCTGCAAAACTACAGTAACATAGAGAGACACATATGACTCTCTTGGACTACCCTACAAGATTAGGACTTCTCCCCTCTTATTATAGCATGGGGAACTAATCTAAAACCTTCCTCATACATCTAAATTCGTGGTAGGCACTGGGGTGGAGGTATTACATGAGTCAAGTGATTAATTAAGCAAAGTATTGATGGACTTTGAGAACTAGCCACATCGACCTTCCATTAGGACACCACTGTAGCTCCCTTGTGACTCACTGATTTGACTCACCATGTTCTAGACCTCACGTGGTATTTTGGCTATCTTTTATGAATAATATGAGCCTTCTTGAAGTATTTGAAGACTTCCCAAACGTATTTACATAATTTGGAACTTGTATCGACAAGAAACCAAAAAAAAAAGTTCTCAACATTTATGTATGTATGTATGTCTATATGCATATATATATATATATATATATATATATATATATATATATATATATATATATATATATATATATATATATATATATATATATATATATATATATATATATATATATATATATATATATATATATATGCATGTAATGCATGTAGGTATGTATGTATGCATGTATCTATGAAAAAATATCTTGGAAAAGGTTCTAGTCAATGATAACATTAGTAACTTCTAGGTATTAGAAAACTTATTCATTTAGCCTAGTGGTTAAGTCTCAAGGTTAGGAAGAAGGAGTTTTTGGGGTCAATCCCAATGAGTAGCATGGGGAGAACGTTTTGATCAAAGGCTCTCTAAAGCCT
This sequence comes from Ceratopteris richardii, assembly GCA_020310875.1. Classification (NCBI taxonomy): domain Eukaryota; kingdom Viridiplantae; phylum Streptophyta; class Polypodiopsida; order Polypodiales; family Pteridaceae; genus Ceratopteris; species Ceratopteris richardii. The sequence continues at coordinate 95,241,759 of CM035429.1, forward strand.
TCCACTCAAGTTAACATGAGTTAACTTGGGTTTAGAAAGACATAACCCAAAAGGTAAGAATATCTATCACTACTAGAATTTCATGGGAAGTTGTAAAGTAGTGATGGAGAGAACACATGAAAAAGCTGACTTGATCAGTTCAACCATAATGATTGGTGAGGGTTGCATGTGTGAAAGTAGCTCCAATTACTCCAAACATCAAGGTTACTCCCCAAATCTATATAATGGCAGGTTGGGTGAAGAGTCATAAGTCATTTTACATGTGCAACAAGGCTAGATTCTAGAGTTTGTAACATTGGTATCAGAGCCAACTCTAATGGAGACCTTGTCCTCATCTACTTCTTCATCATACTTCCATGTATGAGCACGGATTCATCATCTACGTCATAGGAGAATGTTTATTCCATCTTGCTTTTTTATACTTGTATCTATGAATATCTTTCTCTCCCGAATTCATTTTTCCTCGTGATGCTTTGATTGCGTGATCTCTCAAATTCCAAGTCACTCTTTGCATGGAGCTTATTGCTTTCCTTTGCAAAAAAGGAATACAAAACATCTTGCAAATGAGTGAATTTGAACTATTGACCATGCTAATGCTAGTCTTTGAGCTATCAAACGTTCCATTCCCAATTCGCTAAGTAGAGTTCTTTAACAAGGTACTTAATACATCCATCGACCACTCCTTACATGTGTTAAGGATAATTTCATTACTAGCTCACAAGATGACAAAAAAATATTGTTTAAGTGAAATAGTCCGAAGTATAGTATTGGATCTTGAAAATGCCTTTCAAGATGTAGTAATTATGTAATCAAAAGGTTTGGGTGTGCCTTAGAGGTTCAACAGGCTCAAGTGATTCCCAAGGAAATAAGAGGTTGAGTTTATGATTAGTAATTTTCTTGAATGAACTTATCTTTAAGATCCAAGGGTAATCTTTTACGCTTTTCAACAAACTGACCTGAAATCCTCAAACCTTGGAGCAAGGTGTTGAGTTGCACATAGGCTCAAAGTTATTCAACATTGCTATAGTATTTAATTTCTAGTAAAGGGTTTCAAACTTAA